>CAUYQU010077038.1:0-20196 GCA_963574635.1 Cheracebus regulus
AGAGTGAGACCCTGACTGTTAAAAAAAATAAAATAGGCCGGGCGTAGTGGCTCACGCCTGTAATACCAGCACCTTGGGAGGCCAAGGCAGGCAGATCACGAGGTCAGGAGTTTGAGACTAGCCTGGCCAGCATGGTGAAACCCTGTCTCTACTAAAAATACAAAAATTAGCTGGGCACAGTGACATGTACCTGTAGTCCCAGCTACTTGGGAGGCTGAGGCAGGAGAATCGCTTGAACCCAGGAGGCAGAGGTTGCAGTGAGCCAAGATTGCGCCACTGCATTCCAGCCTGGGCAACAGAGTGAGACTCCATCTCAAAAAAGAAAAAAGAAAATAAAAAATAAAGGGCTGGGCGTGGTGGCTCACGCCTGTAATCCAAGCACTTTGGAGGTCAAGGCGGGTGGATCACCTGAGGTTGGGAGTTCAAGACCAGCCTGACTAACATGGTGAAACCCCGTCTTTAAAAATAATAATAATAATAATAATAATTTCATTTGAGTCATGTTCACTTTCAGATGTCAACACATGCACCTGAGTGTGTAGTCAATGAAACAGTTGGCTGGACTGGTGGGATTCAAGGGGCGTGGTTGGGTCTGGAGACACATTTGGGAGTTGTCAGCATGAAGACAGCAGATCGAGGCTCAGGCAGGGAAGGAGACCTGGTGAATGTGTGTAGCTAGCAGGAACCAAGGACTCCATCTTGGAGCTTGGTGCGCTCCAACGCATAGAGGTCAGGAAAAGAGAGCAGTCCAGCCAGGAAGACAAGTAGTGGCCGTGGTGGGAGAGCATGGAAGATTGAGGAAGTGGGCACTATGTCCAGGGCAGCCAGTAGGTTACAATAAGGACTGAGCAGGGACCACAGGTTTTGGCAACTGAAAGGTGTAGGAAGTCCAAGGGAGCCAAGGAATACTCTAATTTTTCCCAATTTCAGAACCACTTGAGAAACAAAAAAGACATGGGAGACCAAAATACCACCCTTATTCCTAAAATTGCTGTTAGAGAATGTGGCTTACATCTGGGAACATTGGATTTCTTCTCTTTTTTTTTTTTAGATGGAGTCTCGTTCTGTTGCCCAGGCTGGAGTACAGTGGTATGACCTCGGCTCACTGCAACCTCCGCTTCCTGGGTTCAAGCGATTCTCCTGCCTCAGTCTCCTGAGTAGCTGGGATTACAGGCGTGTGCCGCCACACCCAGCTAATTTCTATATGTTTAGTAGAGATGGGGTTTCACCATGTTGGTCAGGCTGGTCTTGAACTCCTGACCTCACGATCCGCCCACTTTGGCCTCACAAAGTGCTGGGATTACAGGCATGAGCCACTGCGCCCAGCCCATTGGATTTATTTTCTAAGCCTGACCTTCAGAATGAGATGGTTTAGAGGGGCGCTTGAACTTTACTGTGCACCAGAATCATGGTACTAAAATGCACGTTCTGATTGAGTAGGGCTTGGGTGGAGCCTGAGATTCTGCTTTTCTAATAAGCTTCCAAGTGATGTCAGTATTACCATTGCGGGGATCACACTTTGAGTATCAGAAGTTAAAGGAATCAGCGCATATGTCCTTTGAAGGCAGCTGAGGTTCGGAGAGAGGGAGAGGAAGGCGCCGGGCAGTCTGTGCCTAATGGCTCCTTCCACACTCACAGGAACGTCCCAGTAATGGGGCTCACTTCCCATGGAGGGAGGCCTCAGGAATACTTCTACACTAGCAAGGTCATTGATGAGCAGAGCATTTGCTTGAGGGTGCCTTACTGGAGTAGGTTCTAGAGGAAGTGGGAGGAGAGGAAGGTGAAACAGAACAAACAGTTCTTTCCAAGATTTTTCTGTAAAAGGGAGAAGACAAATGAGGTAAGTGGAAGGGGATGTGGGGTAAAGGAGAGGGTTTTATTTTAAAGAAGGGAAATAGCATTGGCTTGTGTATATGTTAATTGGAATAAATGAACTGGGAGGGAAACCTGGCAGTGAGGAAGACAGTAGGGCGGAGAGAGTCGTGGAGTGGGTCTGAGGGACTGGGGGCCAGTGCACAGCAGAGAGGGAGGTCCCAGATCCAACTGCGCACCCTGCTTTCTCCACAGTGCTGCAGAAGCTCAGTGATAGGAGCACTGCAAGCCTCTGGATCGCTGGGACCCTTCAGTCTTAAAAGTTAATGTCTGGCTGGGTGCGGTGGCTCACGCCTGTAATCCCAGCACTTTCGAAGACCAAGGCAGGCGGATCACTTGAGGTCAGGAGTTTGAGAGCAGCCTGGCCAACGTGGCAAAACCCCGTCTCTACTAAAAATACAAAACTTAGCCAGGCATGGTGTTGGGTGCCTGTAATCCCAGCTACTCGGGAGACTGAGGCAGGAGAATTACAGGAACCCGGGAGGCGGACGTTGCAGTGAGCCGGGATTGTGCCACTACAATCCAGCCTGGCAACAAAGTGAGACTGTCTCAAAAAAAAGTAATGTCAGCTCTAGGGGTTACATCAGGCCATGTCTTCCTGAAACTGGACTTGCAGTTTAAACTGCGTGATCATCCCAGAATCAGTGCTTGTTAAACTGGTTGTGCTCAACTAGACCTCACCCAGGACGCACGCAGGATTGGGTCCTCACTAGGGCTCCACTCTTAGTAAGTCCCCATGTCTCTTGCAAAGCTGATATTTGGAAAGTCAGGTGGCCCACGGAAGTGTGGTGTGCTGCTTTTCTATCTGGTTTTTCTTGTTCTTCCACTTGTGGTTGGATGGAGAGATATCCCACTTTCCCTTAGGAACTCCTTGTCCCCGCACGGACCATTTTAGCTATTCTGAGCATATTACAAGCATACTTCTCTGGCATTGGAATATATGGCCTCTGGGTTTTTTCAGAATTACTCCTTCTACTCTGGAAGCTGACGTGGAAGGATTGCTTGAGTCCAGGAGTTCAAGGCCAGCATGGAGTTCAAGGCCAACAAAGCAAGAACCACCTGTTTGTTTATTTTTTTTTTTAAAGACAGGGTTTCACCAAGTTGGTCAGGCTGGTCTTGAACTCCCGACCTCAGGTGATCCACCCGCCTTGGCCTCCAAAGTGCTTGGATTACAGGCGTGAGCCACCATGCCCGGCCAACCACCTGTTTCTTAAAATAATAATAAGGCCAGGCGTGGTGACTTACACCTGTAATCCCAGCACTTTGAGAGGCTGAGGCAGGAGGATCACTTGTAGCCAGAGTTCAAAACCAGCCTGGGCAACTTAGTGAGCCCCCATCTCTACCAAAAAAAAAAAAAAAAAAAAACAACTGGGCAGAGTGGTACATACCTATTGCTGCAGCTACTCAGAAAGCTGAGGTGGGAGGATCCCTTGAGCCCAGGAGTTTGAGGCTACAGTGAGCTATGATGATGCCACTGCACTGGTGCCTGGGTGACAGCGCAAGACCCTGTGTCAAAAAAAAAGAGGAGCTGGGCATAGTGGCATGTGCCTGTAAATCCCAGCTACTTGAAAGACATCATTTCATGCAGATGTCTCTGACCCCAGGAGTTCCAGACCCCGGCAACAGGGCAAGACCCTGTCTCAAAAAAAAAAAAAAAAAGTGCTCTTTCTACCTAAAATATATTCAGGCCATGTGAGTTCAGCTACAAGAATTATGTAGTGAGTGAGTGTCAGAGCTGGGATTTTTAAATCTGCCCTAACTGATATGTTGCTTTACACACCCTCTTACGTAAGTCAAACAAGGATTCCACCCTAGGACATTTGCATAGAGGACTGTTATTGTAGAACTTGAGCTCATGCTTTGATTTGGGATTTGGGGAGTTAGGGCAAGCCAGAAGGTTTTTCTGGTGGATAATGTGTGTTGACTTTCTTAGGCATTTTAAGCCAAGCACCTGAGGAGTTTCTAAAAACTGAAAGCTAAAAGTCAGCATGACGCAGCTGTAGTGCCCCTGGCTTGATTCTGTTCATCCCCGGGGAAGACTTGCCTTTGTTCCAGCCCTGCCCTCCTAAGCCAGTTTGCTGTAGTTTTCCAGCAATTCTGGGAAGCAATATTTTTTGCTGCTGATGAGAACCTTAACATAGAAATGGAAAGTTTGTGTAGCATGTAACATTATTAGAAGGGAAAAAAAGGACTATATGATTAGATACATATTGATTTTATGCAATATGTTTGCATAAAATGATGTCTCCCATAGTAACTTGGTGAAAGTAGTCACATTGACTCAGCATAATTTCTGCCTTGCTGAATCTCAGACTAGAGCAATCAATTTGTTCCTGCAATAAAGTCTGATGGTAGCTTTCCTTGTAACTGAGCCCCACAGAAAGAGGAAGTAGTTGCAACAAAGTTAAAAGAGATGCCTGTTATCAAGGTTCTCGTAAGGGAGCCATTGTGTAAAGGTCTACTTGTGAAATTTCTGCAAGTAATGTTTGTTCTCCAAAACCCAGCTTCCCATCGAAGGTCAATTAAGCATCTCTAAAATGCAGATATATCCAGGTTCACTGGGAACACAGTCACTGAGAGTATGCATGACCATGTCCTGCTAAACCTATTGTGAAAGAATGCCGGGCTCAGCCCTAGCAGGTAGACTTGGGTTAAAGTTCACCTGTGCCACTAACTAGCTGGAAGTTCAACTTCTCTGAGCTGAGTTTCTTTGTCACATTAGGGAATATTAATAATGGCATATAAAAATTGTGGAGCAGTCTGAAGTTTGCAAGGAACTTTCATGGACATTAGCTCATTTTGCGGTGCCCACCCTGGGAAGGAATCGGGACAGGCAGGCAGTGGCATCCCACGCATCAAGCAGCCTGAGGACTGCTGTGAGCCTCTGGGGCAGGGCCAGAGTTTGAGGAGGTTCTCAGTCCTTTTGACCTTTTTTGGAGACATACTGATCTTGGCTCACTGCAACCTCTGCCCCCACTGGGTTCAAGCAATTCTCATGCCTCAGCCGCCCGAGTAGCTGGGACTACGGGGCGCACCACCACACCCAGCTAATTTCTGTAATTTTAGTAGAGATGAGGTTTCAGCCTATTAGCCGTGGCTGGAATCAAACTCCTGACTTCAGGTGATCCTCCCACCTCAGCTTCCCAAAGTGCTGGGATTACAGGCGTAAGCCACTGTGCCTGGCCCTTTCATCTTTTTTATTGAGGCTTCTCTCTACATTTTCTGATCCTCAGTCTCCTTACTTGCTATAAGGCAGAGGTCCCAAATCCAGCCTGTGAAAGACAAGTGCCAGCAGAGGCAGCACCCAGTACAGATCTGTTACTGTAGCATGCCTGTGCTCAGGGCCTTAGTAAAAGCCCACAGACTCTGACTACTTTCTGGTGGACTCAGGAGGAAGTCCCTAACTACAGACAAAAGGATAATGACGGTGCTGTGGATGGCCTGCTGGCTGTTGCAGTGTGAAGAGAATACGGAATGCCCTCTACAAAAATAAACAAACATAAAATTGGAAAAAACATGTATCAAAAACATTTAAAGGTTCTGGAAATCAGCCAAAGGCGGGCAAATTAAGAAGCATTTATTCTTGGGAAAAAACTGGCTGGGCACAGTCGCTTGCACCTGTAACCTCCCAGCACTTTGGGAAGCCAAGGTGGGGAGACTGCTGGAGGCCAGGAGTTCAAGGGCAGCCTTTGCAACAAAGCAAGACCCTGTCTCTACAAAAAATAATAATGAATAATAAAAAGAAAAAGAGTGGCTCACGTCTGTAATCCCTACACTTTAGGAGGCCAAGGCGGGTAGATCACCTGAGGTCAGGAGTTCAAGACCAACCATGCTAATATGCTGAAACTCCGTCTCTACTAAAATTACAAAAAAATTAGCCAGGCATGGTTGTGCATGCCTATACTCCCGGCTACTTGGGAGACAGGAAAATTGTTTGAACTCAGGAGGCAGAGTTTGTGGTGAGCTGAGGTCACATCACCTCCCTCTAGCCTGGGCAATAAGAGTGAAACTCCGTATCAAAAAAGAAAGAAAAAAGAAAAGTGCTAGGTAATAGAAGCAGAGATCTGCTGCCCTCTTGCCTGGGACTGCTCCCAGTACTGGTACCCTTCCCCCCAACCCCTCTCCATTGGCAAGAACAGTCTTACCACGTCAGACTTGGGGTAAACTTGATTGCGTTTGTGGGTAACAGGGCTGGGATATTTGGGACAGAAGAGAAGTGTACTATTTTATCAGCTAAAAGTAGCAAACTTGTTGAGAAGTAAATTGGAAAAATCCACAGCTTACTAGCCTGAGATCTCAAACAATTAGCGGACTAGCTAGAAATTTAAGAGGAGACTCTGGAAATGAGAATGCCGCAGAAGGATTAGACAGGGCCTCAGCATGTCGCTTGCTGACTGGAAAACCAGCCATGTACACAGATGAGACTTCAGAAAGCCCCATAGAAATTAAAAGCCAAAGGAGAACCTGGTGCACTGACTCATACCTGTAATCCCAGCACTTTAGGAGGCAAAGGTGGGTGGATCACCTGAGGTCAGGAGTTCAAGATCAGCCTGGCTAACACATCAAAAACCCGTCTCTACTGAAAATACAAAAATTAGCCAGGCGTGTTAGTGCACACCTGTAATCTCAGTTACTCAGGAGGACGAGGCAAGAGAATCACTTGAATCCAGGCAGCAGAGGTGGCAGTGAGCCAAGATCGCTTCCCTGCACTCCATCCTAGGCGATAGAGTGAGACTCTATCTCAAAAAAAAAAAAAAAAGAAAGAAATTAAAAGCCAAGGGAGGCCGGGTGTGGTGGCTCACACCTGTAATCTCAGCATTTTTTGAGGCCAAGGTGGGTGGATCACCTGAGGTCAGGAGCTCAAGACCAGCCTGGCCAACACGGTGAAACCCTGTCTCTACAAAAAATACAAAAAATTAACCAGGCAAGACGGCAGGCACCTGTAATCCCAGCTACTCGGGAGGCTGAGGCAGGCGAATCATTTAAACCCGGGAGGCAGAGAGAGAGATCGCACCATTGCACTCCAGCCTGGGCAATAAGAGCGAAACTCCATCTCAAAAAAAAAAAAAAAAAAAAAATGCTGAGGGAGACCTAAGAACTAGGTGATCCCTGAATGCACGGCCAACCCACACAGGTGGGCCAAAGTGTCTGAGCACTGGCTTTTCCCAGATCTTTGGCTACTAAGTTATGGAGACACAAGGCAACCCTCAGGAAGTCAAGCTAAAAACTGAAGAATAAAAAATATCTGGGTATGGTAGCTCACACCTGTAATCCCAGCATTTTGAGAGGCCAAGGTGGGAGGATTGCTTGAGTCCAGGAGTTTGAGACCAGCCTGGAAAACACAGATCTTGTCTCTAATTTAGAAAAAAAAAAAAAAAAAAAACAGGCATGGTGGTGTGCACCTGTAGTCTCGACAGCTTGGGAGGTTGAGATGGGAGGCTTGCTTAAGTCCAGGAGGTCGAGACTGCAGTGAGCTATGATTACAACATTGCACTCCAGCCTTGGTGACAGAGTGAGTCCCTGTGTCAAAAAAAAAAAAAAAAAAAATCTGAGCTGGGTGTGGTGGCTCACGCCTGTAATCCCAGCACTTTGGGAGGACAAGGTAGGCAGATCACTTGAGGTCAGGAGTTCAAGACCAGCCATGGCCAACATGGTGAAACCCTGTCTTTACTAAAAATACAAAAATACGCTGAGCATGGTGGCACACACCTGTAATCCCAGCTACTCAGGAGGCTGAGACAGGAGAATTGCTTTAACCTGGGAGGTGGAGGTTGCAGTGAGCCAAGATCACACCACTGCACTTCAGCCTGAGCGACAGAGTGAAACTCCATCTCCAAAAAAAAAAATGTCTGAACAGAGTGCACCCACACATTGAAATAAGAGTTCTAAAAGGAAAGAAGAGAAAGGGAAGAAAAAATTATTTGAATGATTTGTGGCCAAAACATCTAAATATTTCAAAGGACACTAATTTACTAACTTAACTCTATGAGCCCCAATAGGTAACCACAAAAAGATCCAATCATCAAACTGCTGAGAACCAACTGAAAGGGAGAGTTTTCAAAACAGAAAAACAACTCATCATGCACAGGAGAATGGCAATATGATTAATGGTTGACTATTCTGACTGGGCACAGTGGCTCACACCTATAATTCCAGCACTTTGGGAGGCTGAGGTGGGAGGCTCACTTGAGCCCAGGAGTATGAAGCCAGCCTGGGAAACAAAGGGAGACGCTGTCTCTACAAAAAAATTAAAAATTAGCCAGGCATGGTGGCATGAACCTGTAGCCCCACCCATTTGGGGAGCTGAAATGAGAGGATTGCTTGAGCCCAAGAGGTTGAGGCTGCAGTGAGCTGTGATTACACCACTGCACCCCAGCCTGGACAGCAGAGAAACACCCTGTCTCTGTCAAAAAAAAAAAAAAAAAAAAATTGACTGCTCATCAGAAACAGTAAAGGCCCAAAGCCACTGCAATTGATATTCAAAGTGCTGAAAGGAAGAAACAACAATCACGCAAGAATTTTATATCCAGCAAAACTAGCCTTCAAAAGTGAGGGCGAGACCAGGCCCAGTGGCTCACACCTGTACTCCCAGCAGTATGGGAGTCTGAAGCAGGAGGATGGCTTGAGCCCAGGAGTACAGACTAGCCTGGGCAACATGGTGAGATCCCATCTCTACAGAAAAATTTTTAAAATTAGCCAGGCATGGTGGCATGCACCTATGGTCCTAGCTACTTGGGAGGAGAACTGCTTGAGCCCATGAAGTTGGAATTGCAGTAAGCCATGTTCATACCACAGCACTCCAAACTGGGTGACAGACCAAGACCCTGTCAAAAAAAAAAAAAAAAGGTGAAATAAAGGCATTCTGAGATTTTTAAAAAGTGAGAATGAGAGAATTATTGCTAACAGACCTGTCCTAAAAGAAGTACTAAAGGAAATCCTTCAGCCTAAAAGAAAAGGACAATAGAACACTGTCTTGGATTCACCAGAAGGAATAGAGCACTAGAATGATAAAGGCAGCTAAATGTAAAACACTATATATTTATTTTTTATACTTTATATTTTTCTCTCTTTTTTGATTTTTTAAAAAGCAAGGTTGTTGGTTGGGCATGGTGGTTCACATTTGTAATCCCAGCACTTTGGAAGGCCGAAGCAGGTGGATCACCTGAGGTCAGGAGTTTGAGACCAGCCTGACCAATATGGCAAAACCCCGTCTCTACTAAAAATATAAAAAGTAGTCAGGCATGCTGGTGGGCGCCTGTAATCCCAACTACTTGGGAGGCTGAGGCAGGAGAATCGCTTGAACCCAGGAGGCGGAGGTTGCAGTGAGCCAAGATCAGGCCATTGCACTCCAGTCTGGGCAACAGAACAAGATTCCGTCTCAAAACAACAACAACAACAAGGTTGTTTAGGCCAGGCGCAGTGGCTCACACTTGTAATCTCAGCACTTTAGGAGGCCAAGGCAGGCAGATCATGAGGTCAGAGGTCAAAAGTTTGAGACCAGCCTGGCCAACATAGTGAAACTCCATCTCTACTAAAAATACAAAAAATTAGCCAGCTATAGTGGCAGGCAGTAATCCCAGCTTGAGAGGCTGACACAGGAGAATTGCTTCAACCTGGGATGCGGAGGTTATGGTGAGCCATGATGGAGCCACAGCACAAAGGAAGAGCAAGGGAAGGGTAATGAAGTTACTGCATTCTACCAGAATTTTCAGTATTGAGCTGAAATACATTGTAATAAGTTAAAGCTACATACTGCAATCCCTAGACAACCACACAGGAAGTAACTCAAACAGTAACTAAAAGGAAAAAAACCCTTCAACTTTTTTAATTCCTTCAACTGGGATAGAATAATACACACACACACACACACACACACACAACTGTAACAGAAAGAAGGATTTAAAGAAGCCAGGCATGGTGGCTCATGTCTGTAATTCCAGCATTTTGGGAGATTAAGGCAGGCAGATCACCTGAGTTCAGGAGTTCAAGACCAGCATGGCCAACATGGTGAAAACCCTTCTCTACTGAAAATACAAAAATTAGCCAGTCATGGTGGCACACCTGTAATCCCAGCTACTTGGGAGGCTGACAGGAGAATTGCTTGAACACAGGAGGTGGAGGTTGCAGTGAACCGAGATCAAGCCACTGCACTCCAGCCTGGGCGACAGAGCGAGACTCAGTCTCAAAAAAAGGAAATAAAAAAGATATGAGACATCAACAATTACATTAAACATGAATGGACTAAATACTCCAAAGCACACAGACTGTCAAACTGTATTTAAAAGCAAGATTCAACTATATGCCATCTACAAGAGATCCTTTAGATTCAAAAACACAAATAGAGTGAAAGTAAAATACCATGAAAACAATAATCACAAGAGAGCAGGGATAGCTATATGAATACCAGTCAATACTGTCTTTTATCCCCAAGTTCTTCCTGCATACATTTAACTCAGCACAGACTTTAAGAAAATATTATTAGAAACATAAAGGAGGCCAAGTGTGGTGGTTCATGCCTGTAATGCCAGCACTTTTCCGAGACAGGTGGATCACCTGAGGTGAGGAGTTTAAGACCAGCCTGGCCAACATGGTGAAACCCCGTCTCTACTAAAAATACAAAAAAATTTAGCTGGACGTGGTGGCACATGCCTGTAATCCCAGCTGCTTGAGAAACTGAGGCTAGAGAATTTCTTGAACCTGCGAGGCAGAGGTTGCAGTGAGCTGAGAATGTGCCATTGTGCTCCACCCTGGGTGACTGAGACTTCATCTCAAAAAAAAAAGAAACATAAAGAAACATTTTATGATGATAATGGCTACATCAATTTATCAGGAAGATATAGCCATTATAAATATATACACTAATATATTAGAGTATTAGAGTCAAAAACATAGAATTGAAAGGAAGAATAGACAATTGAAAATTCCTGATAGGCTAGGCACAGTGGCTCACAGCCTTAGTAATCCCAATACTTTGGGAAGCCAAGATGAGAGGATTACTTGAGCCCAGGAGTTTGAGACCAGCTTGGGCAATATGGTAAGGCCCCATCTCTAAAAAAAAAAAAAAATCAAAAAATTGCAAAGCATGGTGGTGCACACCTGTAGTTCCACCAGCTACTCGGGAGGCTGAAGTGAGAGGATCACTTAAACCCAGGAGTTTGAGGCTGCAGTAAGCCAGCCATGTTCACAACACTGCACTCCAGGCCGGGCAACAGTGAGACCCTGTCTCAAAAACAAAAACAAAGTGACAAAAACTCTAAACATATTAGGAATAGAAAAGAAAAAAACAGAGCCAGGCACAGTGGCTCACATCTGTAATCCCAGCACTTTGGGAGGCCAAGACGGGTGGGTCACTTGAAGTCAGGAGTTTGAGACCGGCCTGGCCAACATGGTGAAACTCCATCTCTACTAAAAATACAAAAAGCTGGGTGTGGTGGCGCATGCCTATAGTTCCAACTACTCAGGAGGCTGAGGCAGGAGAATCGTTTAAACCTGGGAGATAGAGGTTGCAGTGAGCCAAGATGGCACCACCGTACTCCAGTCTGGGCAACAGGGTAAGATTCTGTCTCCAAAAAAAAAAAAGAGAAATTCCCTAACATCATGTTTGATGGTGAAAAACTGAATGCGGGCCAGACGTGGTGGCTCACGCTTGTAATCCAAGCACTTTGGAGGCCAAGGCGGGTGGATCACCTGAGGTCATGAGTTCAAGACCAGCCTGGCCAACATGGTAAAACGCCATCTCTACTACAAAAAAAAATTCAAAAATTCAAAACTTAGCTGGATGTGGTGGCACGTGCCTGTAACCCCAGCTACTCAGGAGGCTAAGGCAGAAGAATTGCTTGAACTTGGGATGCAGAGGTTGCAGTGAGCCGAGAAGCGCCACTATAATATTGAGTCTTGCAAATCCATCAACATGTTACAATGTCTTTAGATCTGTAATTAATGTTTTGTGGTTTTGAGTGTATAGGCTTTGCACTTCTTTTATGAAATTCAATATTTTATTCCAAATATTTTATTCTTTTGATGTTACTGTAAATAACACTTTTTTTTTTTAAGATGGAGTCTCGCCCTGTCCCAGGTTCAAGCAAATCTCCTGCCTCAGCCTCCTGAGTAGCTGGAATTTTTAGTAGAGACGGGGTTTTGCCAGGTTGGCCAGTCTGGTCTCAAACTCCTAGGCTCAAGTGATCTGCCCGCCTCAGCCTCCTAAAGTGCTGGGATTACAGGTGCAGGTGTGGACCTTTTTTTTTTTTTTGACAGGGTCTCGGCTCTGTCACTCAGGCTGGAGTGCAGTGGTCCACCATGGCTCATTGCAGCCTCAACATCCCAGCCTTAAGCAGTCTTCCCACCCAACCCTCTCGAGTAGCTGGGACTACAGGCATGCACCACCACACCGGCCTAGTTTTATTTTTAATTTTTGTTTTTTAATGTAGAGAAGGGGGTCTCACTGTGTTGCCCAGGCTGGTCTCCAACTCCTGGGCTTAAGAGATCCTCCCACCTCAGCCTCCCAAAATGCTGGCATTACAGGCATGAGCTGCCATGCCCAGTGGAAAAGTTGTCATTGGAATAAAGTATGGGGTTTAGTTAAAAGTTTTTTTTCTTCTTCTTTTTTTTTTAAGTTAGTTAAAAGTTTTATATCAGGCCAGACGCAGACACAGTGGCTCATGCTTGTAATCCCAGCACTTTGGGAGGCTGAGGTGGGCAGATCATGAGATCAGGAGTTTGAAACCAGCCTGGCCAACATAGTGAAACCCCGTCTCTACTAAAAATACAAAAATTAGCCTGGCATGGTGGCGGGTGCCTGTAGTCCCAGCTACTCAGGAGGCTGAGGCAGGAGAATCACGTGAATCCAGGAGGTGGAGGTTTCAGTGAGTAGAAATCACACCACTGCACTCCAGCCTGGGAGATAAGAATGAGACTTTGTCTCAAAAAAAAAAAAGAATATATGAATAGCTGATAAACACTTGGATATATGTTCATCATTGGGCCGGGCACAGTGGCTCGGGTCTGTAATCCCAGCACTTTGAGAGGCCGAGGCAGGCAGATCACAAGGTCCGGAGATCGAGACCATCCTGGCCAACATGATGAAATCCCACCTCTACTAAAAATACAAAAATTAGCAGGGTGTAGGGGTGCACGCCTATAATCTCAGCTACTCAGGAGGCTGAGGCAGAAGAATTGCTTGAACCCAATGAGCCAAGATTGTGGCACTGCACTCCAGCCTGGCAACAGAGCAAGACTCCATCTCAAAAAGAAAAAAGAAAAACAGAATATTCATCATGATTAGTCATTAGGGAGATACAAATTAAAGCCACAATGAGCTATCAGTATTACATAGTAGGATGGGCGTAATCGCAAAGACAGACCGACCATACTACGTGTTGGGAGGATATGGAGAAACAAACCCTCATACATTGTAGAAATGTAAAGTGGTGCAGCCACTTTAGAAATAGTTTAGAGTTGCGTTCAGGTGCGACAGATCACAAAGTCAGGTGATCGAGACCATCCTGGCCAACAAGGTGAAACCCCGTCTCTACTAAAAATGCAAAAATTGGCTGGGCGTGGTGGCACGCACCTGTAGTACCAGCTATTCAGGAGGCTGAGGCAGGAGAATTGCTTGAACCCAGGAGGCGGAGGTTGCAGTGAGCCAAGATCGAGCCACTGCACTCCAACCTGGCAACAGAGCGAGACTCCATCTCAAAAATCAAAAAGAAAGTTTTTCTTTTTCTTTTTTTTTTTTTGAGACAGGTTGTCACTCTGTCACCCAGGCTAGAGTGCAGTGGCATGATCATGGCTCACTGCAGCCTTGACCTCCCCAGGTGTAAGTGATCCTCCCATCTCAGTTTTTGTACTTTTAGTAGAGACGGGATTTTGCCATATTGCCCAGGCTGGTCTTGAACTCCTGGGCTCAAGTGATCCACCTGTCTCGACCTCCCAAAGTGCTAGGATTACAGGTATAAGCCACCACACCTGGCCAGCAGTTTCTTAAAAAGTTAAACTTACCTTACAACCCAGCAATCCACTCCAAATTATATGTCCAAAAGAAATGAAAAGAGCAATTAGTACATTGATTCAAAACATCTATTTATTCCCCAAACTACCAACAATCCAAATGTATATCAACAGATAAATGGATAAGTAAATTATGATATAATTGTACAATGGAATACCAATCAGCAATGAAAAGGAACAAACCACTGATACCTACAGCAACACAGAGGAGCCTCAGAAACATCATGCTAAGTGAAAGAAGCCAGGCCAAAAAATTACATAGTGTTCCATGTCTGTGACATTTCTGGAAAAGGCAAAACTATGCCAAGTAGATCAGAGGTTGGCTGGGGGTGAGAGCAGAGACTGACTACAAATAGACACAAGGGAACCTTTTGGGGTGAGGGAAGTCTCCTAAAAGTGGATTATGGTGATGGCTACACAAAAGTGTAAATTAGCTAAAAATCATCCAAATGTATACTTACAATGTTTGAATTGTGCGACATGTAAATCATCTCATTAAATCTGTATTTTTAAAAAAGAATTGTGCTGTGAATTTTGACATATCTTAAAGTAGGATGTCTTAGCTGGGCGTGGTGGTGCATGCCTGTAGTCCTAGCTACTCAGGAAGTTGAGGCTAGATTGCTTGACCTCAGGAGTTCAAGGCTGCTGTGAGCTATGATCATGCCAGTGCACTCCAGCCTGGGCAACAGAGCAAAGACCTTGTCTTTAAAAAAATGAAAAACAAAGTAGGTTGCCAATATAATTTGTTATCCAAACCAGAACAATTTTGAGAATGAAAGAGATTGCAATGAATAGCCAAGCAAGAAGACAGGTGCGGGCCAGGTGCAGTGGCTCATGCCTGTAATCCCAAACACTTTGGGAAGCCGAGGTAAGAGGATGACTTGAGACCAGCTTGGGCAACATAGCAAAACCTTGTCTCTACCACACCCCACCCCCCAACAAAAAAAATAGCCAGCAGGATGGCAAGCACCTTGGTTCCTAGCTACTCAGGGGAGCTGAGGTGGGAGGATCGCTTGAGCCCAGGAGTTTGGGGATGCAGGGAGCTGTGATCATACCACTGCACTGCAGCCTGGGATATAGGGCGAGACCTGTGTCTTTTAAAAAAAAGGTAAGTGTGGGTCACGTGCAGTGGCTCACGACTATAATCCCAGCACTTGGGGAGGCCAAGGTGGGCAGATAACGAGGTCAGGAGTTCCCAACCAGCCTGGCCAACATAGTGAAACCCTGTCTCTACAAAAATTTTTAAAAATTAGCCAGGCATGGTGGTGGGCGCCTGTACTCCCAGCTACTTGGGAGGCTAAGACAGGAGAATCACTTGAACCCGGGAAATGGAGGTTGCAGTGAGCCAGGATCACACCACTGCACTCCAGCCTGGGTGACAGAGTGAGACTTCATATCAAAAAAAAAAAAAAGATAAGTGTGAAGTAGAACTATTTCAGACCAATTGGGATGAACGATGCCCCTCTTCAAAAACTGATATAGACCAGGTGTGGTGGCCCACGCCTATAATCCTAGCACTTTGGGAGGCCAAGGTGGGCAGATCACAGAGTCAGGTGATCGAGACCATCCTGGCCAACATGATGAAACCCTGTCTCTAATACAAAAATTAGCCGGGTGTGGTGGTGCATGTCTGCAGTCCCAGCTATGCCAGAGGCTGAGGCAGGAGAATCGCTTGAACCCAGGAGGCAGAGGTTGCCGTGAGCCGAGATTGCTCCATTGCACTCCAGCCTGGGCAACAGAGTGAGATTCGTCTCAAGTTAAAAAAAGAAAGTATTTGTAACAGGATGTGCTGGGGCACCCTATTCCCAAAGGAATGTAGAATAGAGGTATTAACTGTGGGGAAGAGGATAAGATGCTTGGGATGATACCGGTTTGGATCAGGAAGATAAGATATACTATTATTACCCAATTCCCCATGCGTATGTGATTGTCAAATGGGAAATTTTTTCCATAGCAAACACCTCGAGTCATGGATGTGTATGTAACAGCTGAGTGTGAACTATGGGAACACTCAGGAGCGCTGCAGGAAGCCGCAAAGTTGCTGTTCTACCTCTTTCTCCAGATGGTTTCACAAAGTAAGAGAAACGTTTTGATTTGGTCCTAGTTTTCCACTGTGATTGCTGCCTCTCTTTTCAGTCCTTTCCATACGAAAGATAGATGAGTACCAAACGCCAAACACAAGTTCCCATTTACCTGGTGCAGGCTCACACTGTAATCCCAGCACTTTGGGAGGCCGAGGCGGGTGGATCACCTGAGGTCAGGAGATTGAGACCACCCTGGCCAACATGGTGAAACCCCATTTCTACTAAAAATACAAAAATTAGCCAGGTGTGGTGGCGGACGCCTGTAATCCCAGCTACTCGGGACGCTGAGGCAGGAGAATCGCTTGAACCCAGCAGGCGGAGGTTGCAGTGAGCCGAGAACGCGCCATTGCACTCCAGCCTGGGTGACTGAGCGTGACTCCGTCACAAAAAAAAAAAAAAAAAAAATCTAGTACTCAGAAACTTTTGAACAACAATTTCCTTCTAGCACGAAGGGACGCAGCAAGATGAGCTAGCGCTGCTTGGCAACTTTGCAAATCTCTTTAATGTGTGGCTTAAGACGGTTGGATTTTCATATCTGCTTCTGCATTTCACCGGGTCCACCTCGCGGGTCACATGGCCTCTGCAAAACGAGAAGGGGTTCAATGCCGCGATCTCTGGGCCTGGGTCAAAAGACTCAAGTCCTGGCCCCATCACACTCCGAGCAGTACAAACACGGCCTGCGCTGCCCATGCCCAGGTCTCTTCACCCGCAGAGTGGTCGCACGGCCCCACATCAGGGTCGCCCTGAGGCTCAGCCTTCCCCGGCCCCACTCCGAGCGCGCACAGGGCTGGAGAGCCCACCCGGCTCCTGCCCCGGAGCAGAGGGACACGGCGCGGACCTAGCACTGGGTACTGCAGTGACCAGAGGAAGGAGCGATGGACGCTCGCACAAGAGGCGTCCGAGTGCCTGGTAAACTGTCAAGCGCGGTCCTGCGTGGGTTGCTATGGCTACGGCTACGCCAGGCGGAGGGCCTGCAGGACCAAGGTGCAGCCGGGACGAGGGCGCAGCGCCCCGGAGCTCCCACTTAGTACCGAGGCGTGGCGGAAATCTCCGCGCGGGCGGGGAGCCCCGAGCCTGGCCCGGGCAATGTAATCCAGGTCTCGGCGCTCTACTGATCCGGCCCATGGTAGTGGGAGTGTCCATTTGCCTCGGGTGGTCTAACAGGCGTCGGAAAGAGCCAATAGTATGGCTTCTCGACTCCGCCCCCTTCCATTCGATTGGCCGGCGCTGGAAAGCCGGGCGTGAGCGGCCGCCCCTCGGTAGTGAGCCGCCGCGGGTCTCTCTCTCACTCGCCCTCCGCGTCTCGCCGCTCTTCGGGTTTTCTCCTCTGTCCGCCGCCATGGCCCAGTGAGTGACTCGCCACGGGCAGCCAGGCTCGGGCTCGACCTCGGCCTTCGGGGAGCTCTCCGGGGAGCGGGATTTGCCTCGTTATTTTGGACGCCTTCCGCCCTGAGGGTCGCCTGAGTCACCTGGTGTCCTGGGACCCCGGCCTTACCCGTGGGCCCGACCCTCTGCACTCTCGGCCGCTCAGGCTCGGGGCGGGGCGGGTCCCTTCGAGGGCTAGGAAGGAGGCGCGGCCAGGCCTTGCCGACCCAGCGGGGACACCTGCGGGAAGCGTGCCAGCCGGAGCCGGCCGCGAGGGCGGAGCTGGGGGCCGCCTACCCGGCAGAGGCTCTGCAGCGTGCGCGCCCGGCTTCGGCGGCGTCCTTTCGGGGGGCGCGGAGGAAAGTGCAGACCCCAGTCACGGCCGAACGGGGGAGGGCCGGGTTGCCGCGCGTCGAGCGGCGCTGACTCCTTTGTTCTGTTTCCATCCCTCCAGAGCTGACATCGCGCTGATCGGATTGGCCGTCATGGGCCAGAACTTAATTTTGAACATGAATGACCACGGCTTTGTGGTAAGCCGCGCGGGCGCATTGTCTTCTCTCTGGTTCCTGGGCGCCTTAGCCGAGGCCGGCAATGGGTCTGGGAGCGCACAGGTCTCCTGGCCGCGGTTTGCCAGCGCGCTCGGTTGCTGCCCGTGGCATTTTTGTATGGAAAGGAGAAGCACCCTGTAGGCGTGGGCGGGGCGGGCCGACCTGGAACTTAGTCCTGCGGAGTGTGCCTGTGGGTCAGTGGGGTTCACAGCCCGAATAAACGGATCAGTGTCTTAAGTAGAGACGAAGGGCGGGGAAGGAGAACCCCTGCTGGCTGTGTAGAGCTCTAACTTGATTGCCTGATAAGTTCTGGGGAGAGTGAAAATGTTTCTTCTAAACACTAAAGTGGCTTAGGCGCCAGGATGATCAGGAACAACGGACAGAGCCTCCTGTGGAACTGACCGGTTCCTGGATTTGATTCTGAGTCCTAACAGGTTACCTGTGGACTCTACCTGACATTCCAGGGGCAGTTGACCTTCGCCTCCGTTCTCTGCCGTTTCATCCTACTGAGGTGACATAACTTTACAGTGAGCCTCCCACAGCTGGGGGAGGGAAAGGCAAAGGCAGGCCTGACCTCCCCAGAACTTGGGCCGAATGGAAGTGTCATTGTTACTTGGGCCACAGTCTGAAAGTCTTCAGTGTCCTGGATCTCCTACTCAGGACTTTTGTCCTTCTAGGTCTGTGCTTTTAATAGGACCGTCTCCAAAGTTGATGATTTCTTGGCCAGTGAGGCAAAGGGAACCAAAGTGGTGGGTGCTCATTCCCTGAAGGAGATGGTCTCCAAGCTGAAGAAGCCCCGGCGGATCATCCTCCTGGTGAAGGCTGGGCAAGCGGTTGATGATTTCATCGAAAAATTGGTGAGGCCAGCTCTGCTCTCAGCTGCTGCCATGATAACAGCTGTTTTTGGTTCCTCCCCTTAGTTCTACTTCTTTTAAGTCCAGTTTTTTTTTTTTTTTTTTCAATTTCTGCTAAGTTCTGACAAAATGATTGCTTAACTGTTGCAGTGTTGGTTAACTTGAGTGGCACTTATGAAGTAACTGTGTCCTTTGGTGGTAGTAATTCTGAGAATACTATCAGACATTTCAATAGAAATTCATTAGGGCACGGTGGCTCAGTTCTGTAATTTCAGCACTTTGAGAGGCTGGTGCAGATGGATTGCTTGAGACCAGCCTGGGAAACATGGTGAAACCCTGTGTCTACATAAAATTTAAAAAATTAGCTGGGTATGGTGATGCAAGCTTGTGGTCCCAGCTACTTGTGAGGTTGAGGTAGGAGGATCACTTGAGACCACAGTGATCCAAGATCTTGCCACTGTACTCTAGGTGCCTGGCAGACAGAGTAAGACCCTGTCTCAAAGGAAAAAAAAAAAGAGAGAATGCTGGGCATGGTGGCTCACACCTGTAATCCCAGTACTTTGGGAGGCCTAGGCAGGTGGATCATGAGGTCAGGAGTGTAAAACCAGCCTGGCCAAGATGGTGAAACCCCATCTCTACTAAATACAAAAATTAGCTGGGCGTATTGGTGGGCACCTGTAATCCCAGCTACTACGGAGGCTGAGGCAGAGGTTGCAGTGAGCCGACGTCATGCCACTGCACTCCAGCGTAGGTGACAGAACAAGACCCTGTCTCAAAACAAAAAAAAAGAATAAAAATATTTCACTACTAACTAATGCTTTTATAGGATTCTCTATCTTTGATGTTCAAAATAATCTTACAGTGTTGATTGTGTAACATTTATGAGTGTTTATATCACTATTCACTAATAAATCCTGGTGTCCGAATTCAGAAATAGATTTCATTTTTCTCAGTATTCCTATAAAGCAACAATTCTGAAGTAGTTGTATAATTTAATGTAAATCACAAGAGATCTCCTTAGGGGCTGGGTGTGGTTGCTCGCGCCTGTAATCTCAGCACTTTGGGAGGCCAAGGCAGGTGGATCACATGAGGTCAAGAGTTCGAGACCTGCCTGGCCAATGTGGCAAAACCCTGTCTCTACTAAAAATATAAAAATTATCTGGGCGTGGTGGTGCACACCTGTGATCCCAGCTACTTGGGAAGCTGCAGCAGGAGAATTGCTTGAACCTGGGAGGCAGAGGTTACAGTGAGCCGAGATCGTGCCACTGCCCATCAGCCTGGGCAACAGAGTGACACTCTGTCTCAAAAAAATAAAAACAAGAGGCTGGGCGCGGTGGCTCACGCCTATAATCCCAGCACTTTGGGAGGCTGAGGTGGGTGGATCACGAGGTCAAGAGATCGAGACCATCCTGGTCAACATGGTGAAACCCCGTCTCTACTAAAAATACAAAAATTAGCTGGGCATGG
>CAUYQU010077039.1:0-20646 GCA_963574635.1 Cheracebus regulus
ATGGGGAGAAATGGCAGATATAGGTGAAGGGGAGGAAGGCAACAAATTACACTGCCACGTGTGTACCTATGCAACAATATTGTATGTTCTTCACATGTACCCCAAAACCTAAAATGCAATAAAAAAAAAAGAAAAAAAAAATAAGACTTTGGATACTTTATTTCTTTGGTAAAATCAAACTTATTAGAATGTTGTTGTTAACATATTTAAAAGATAAAAGTGACAATAGTCCCCTCAAGGATATTTAAGTATGTTAGGTACTCTGCAGAAAAAACAAAAACAAAAGCTAAAAAACTCACAAATATTGCAAAAGCAGAAATCTTCACAATAGGCAATCCCTGCATTCCATGCATTTTGGAATAGGTCATTTATGTGTCCATTCCTACCTTAACTCATAAGCTTTGAGCAGAATTGGATTGAACTCAACTACTCCTTACAACAGGGGCTGCCCTGGGCCACATTGGAAGAAAAGAATTATCTTGGGTCACATATAAAATACACTAGCACTAACGATAGCGGATGAACTAAAATTTAAATAAAATGCAAAAAAATTCACATAATGTTTTGAGAAAGCTTACAAATTTGTGTTGGGCTGCATTTGAAGCTGTCCTGGGCCATTTGTCTTGCAACTTTCTGTATGCTGTTCCATGTTGTTTCTTACTTTGTTTTGCATATTTACTTGATTAATGGTTCTTTTTAGGGGTATATATCACATACCTGGCCCCAGTGAATAGATAGCTAAGATAACTAATGCCATTTTAAATGTAACATTCTAATACTGGGGAGCATAAGATGAAATAGACACTGGCACACATGACTGGTAAGAATTTTATTTCATAAACTCTTTGCAGAGAGAAGTCTAGAAATATGTACCAAACATCTTAAGAACATTCATATTCTTTGAACATCTACTTACAAAAATTTAACTTAAAAATAAACAAATAGGTGCACAAAAATATATGTAATATAATCTTTATTGCACTATTGCTGTATCATGAAAAATGAGAAAGATCCTAAATGCCCTTAAATAAGAGTTTGGTTAGATATTTTTGAGGGTGTATAAAAAATAGCATGGGATACCATGCAGTTATTAAAAGTGATTCAGTAGAAAAGTATTTAATGAACTAAATGATCTTTATGACTCATGATGAAGTGAAGAAAGTAATCTGAAAAATGTGCTCTCATTTATGTAATAAATGCAAAAAAGTCCTTGAAAAAGGCTACAGATTAATATGTTAATGCATCATTTACCTCAATAGATGAGATTATTTTTTCCCTTTTTGCTAATTTGCATATTATAATTTTAAAATACATGTATTTAAAAAATGTTCAATAAATGGTAACAAAAATCTTAGCCTAAGACATGAGTTTTATTAGGGCATGAATTCCCAACTATTTTTCTCTTCTCCTATTAACATTATATATCAGTTCACTATACCAATTATTAAAAAGTAAATCAAAGGAAGACCTTTACAAACTTTAGCTGAATTGGAATTAACTTATTTTATTGTCTTTTATGTTTAATTGTATATGTTTTCCTGAGAAAATTTAGAAATAAATGTAGCTATTATAAAGAAGAAAGCTTTCCAAATGCTTGTGCAGTGTCATCTGTCAAGCTATCCTTGGGAAGCAGCTAGATAATCTTAGGCCAGACTGCTGGATGTTAAAAGATCCCTCTCTTGGTGCCAGGCACGGTGGCTTACACCTGTAATCCCAGCACTTTGGTAAGTGAAGGCAAGTAGATTGCTTGAGCTCAGGAGTTTCAGCCAGGCCTGGGAAACATGGTGAAACCTTGTCTCTTCCAAAAAAAAAAAAAAAATAGCAGGATATGGTGGCAGGTATCTGTAGTCCCAGCTACGCAGCTGGCTGAGGTGGTAGGAATGCCTGAGCCCAGGAGGCAGAGGTGGCAGTGAGCTGAGATTGCACAATTTAGACAGAGTGAGAACCCGTCTCAACAATAACAACAACAACAAAAAGTTTACATCCCAACATTGTGTCATTGATTCTTTTTTATTGTAAGTTATTATTGCAATTTATAAGATCCCTGGCACACACATTTTCTTTTTGCTGCCTAGATGTTTTCTTTGAACATAAAGAAAGTTATTCTGAATGTAAAGCATTCAACAGCAATGCATCAAAACTCTAGAATACTAATTCATATTTTGTGTGATTTGATTTTTATGCCATTATGAGATGACAGAAATAAATTTGAATGACTAATTATATATGTGTACGTGCATGCACGCGCACACACACACACACACACACACACACACACACACACACACATATATATATCAGGCTACAGAACAATTAACCTACTTGAAAAATAGCCAGTTATTATGGAGAAAGGATACACTAGTCTGATATCCAGCAGAATTTATATTTCACAAGACATTCTACTGCAATTGTTATATATGTTTATTTAATCCTTTCCTAAACACGGAATCCATTCCTTTTCCAAAAATTGGAAACATATCTACATTAGAAATTAGGAGCCATATTTTAGCTTTCTTATCACATAGGTTTATAATGAAGCAGTAAAAAATTTCATGTAGAAAAGCAACACTGCCATTACTTATAATTAATTTCACTGTTGTAACTTGTGCAAATTCAATTGTTATAATAAAAAATAATTAATATATTCAGATTAATACCAGACTGAGTTGATGGTTCCATTCTAAGACCTAACAGTCATGAGTTTAAATTCCTAACAGCTTTTTAGCACAAAAGGAAGTGACTTAGTCCCTTGTAAGAGAATGAATGGAAAGTTTTTGTATTTTAAACAAACAACCTGAAATTTGTCTCACAGTTCAAATTTCTAAATTATCAGGTAGAGAGGTGTAAGGTTTTATAATGGACAACACAGGGAATATTCTCAAACAATAAGAAGAAGTCAAAGAAAAAAAAATCCAAATGGTAGAAGGAAAAGAACTCTGTGTGATCATAAGCAAATTATTTAACATTCATAAGAATGTTTTCTCATCTATAAAACTCATGTATGAGTACTTCATGTGTAGTGTCTCTGTTACAATTACATGAGATAATAAATGCCTTTTTAGTCACAGATCTAAATTAGGAATATCTTCTAGCCTGAAGGCAGTTAAAGACAGTGAGCATAGTCAGTATTTATATTTATTTTGTGATTCTTACAGCTTAGGAACAAGCTTCTCTATGAATCCTGTTCAACCAGAAAGCTCTGCCCTGTTCCTGTCTCCAGGTCTTTCAACTCCTTACTTGATCACTGTGAACAGGGGAAGAGGTACAGTAACCTTTCTCTTTCATGGCCTTCTGCGAATAGAACAGGCTTTCTGTTTCTGTACCTGCTGCATATAGCCTCAACAAGAAATGCTATGATCATTAACCCATGACTACATTGTGATCACATTTAGATATTTTTTTAATAGAAAAAGGGACTATTTCTGGGGTTGAGCATATCAGCAAGTCAAGGTTACACTATAAATTTGGATTTTTTTTGTGCCCCAAGTTGTAATTTTTTCCTGCTTCTCAGCTTGCTTCCATCAAAGTACACTTATAAAAACCAGATGATAATACATCCCACAGAGTGAGGGAAAACATGGAGTCAGGTGAATTAGGAGCTGTTGTAGGGTGAAGATTTCTTTTAAGTCATGTGTTTTATCTAAACAATCATTTGAATTTGGCATTTCACTTTATATTATATCGATGCTTTTTATAACTAAAAATATTTATTACTAAGTAAAACTGACTCTTCATACAAGTACTCTCACCTACTCCTGCCTACTCCAGTTTGAAAGGGAGAAATTTCGTATTTCTAAGAAATTTTCAAAATGATATCAGAAAGGGTTATATAAAATTACATGCTTTATCAAAAATGATTTGTTACTCATCAATAGGAGTAAGTTCATTATTATCTAAATCATGAGTAATAACTTAGTACACATTGCAAAATAATTTTGACAAAAAAATCAGTAAGTATAAAGCAATATATCATGATTTTATGCCCTGATTATTAGTGATTACAGTGAAGTAGTGGGAAAAATCTGAGTGTAGTATACCAAGAAATTTGTAAGAACGAAAAACATGGGGACATTTTAAACTGCACAGGAAAATGTAAGTAGAGCAAATTTGTTTAATTCTCTCTTGATCTTCAGGTAGTTTCTGTAGGTAGTCAAAATCGTACATATTCATATTCTGATTCTTTATTCTTCTTGAATCATACAATTCTTTGAAGAAGTTAAATAAAAGTTCATCGCATCACTTGAACTCTAATAAATAGTGTCATTACATTTGTTTTATTATGTGTAGCTATTGATTAAGGTCGTTTTATCTCAGAAATTATGTGGTAGTTTATGAATTAGCATATATTCAATGGGAACACATGTCATTAGCTGGGGTACAAGATTACATCCAGAGGAATAATCTTAAGTTTAAAACATTACTTTCTTAGCAGGAGAGAGAGAAATATCTGTCAAGTGAAGTTATTTTATTGTGTTTTATATAAACACCATAAAAGCTATTCTTGTTAATACTTTATGCTTTTCAACCATCTAGTTTTCCTTCCTTTTCTTTCACATTAGTAGTGATATGGTTTGGCTGTGGTGTCACTCAAATCTCATCTTGAATTGTAATTCTGATAATCACCATATGTTGTGGAAGGGACCAGGTGAAGCTAATTGAATCACGAAGGCCGTTTCTCCCATTCTGTTCTCATGAGAGTGAGTTCTCACGAGATCTGATGGCTTTATAAGGAGCTTCCCCCTTCAGTGGACACTGATTCTTTTCCTTCCTGCCACCATGTAAAGAAGGATGTGTTTGTTTTGTCTTCTGCCATGATGGTAAGTTTCCTGAGACCTCCCAAGCCAAGTGGAACTGTGAGTCAATTAAACCTCTTTCCTTTATAAATTATCCAGTTTTGGATATGTCAGTATAGCAGTGTGAGAATGGACTAATACTGTAAACTGGTACCACATACTGGGGTGTTGCTATAAGGATACCTAAAAATGTGGAAGCAACATTGAAACTGGGTAACTGGCAGAGGTTAGACCAGTTTGGAGGGCTCAAAAGAAGACAGAAAAATGTGGGGAAGTTTGGAACTTCCTAGAAACTTGGAGGGCTCAAAAGACAGGAAACTGTGGGAAAGTTTGGAACTTCCTAGAGACTTGTTGAATGGCTTTGACCAAAATGCTGATAGTGATATGGACAATAAAGTCCAAGCTGAGGTGGTGTCAGATGGAGATGAAGAACTTGTTGGGAACTGGAGCAAAGGTGACTCTTGTTAGCTTTAGCAAAGAGACTGGCCTCATTTTGCCCCTGCCCTAGAGATCTGTAGAACTTTTAACGTGAGAGAGATGATTTAGGGTATCTGGAGGTAAACATTTCTAAGCAGCAAAGTATTCAAGAGGAAGCAGAGTATAAAAGTTTGAAGATTTTGCAGCCTAACAATGCAATAGAAAAGAAAAACCATTTTCTGGGGAGAAATTCAAACCTGCTGCAGATATTTGCATAAGCAGCAAGGAGCTGAATGTTAATCACAAACACAATGGGGAAAATGTCTCCAGGACATATCAGAGACCTTTGCAGTGGCTCCTCCCATCACAAGCCAGGAAGCCCAGGAGGGAAAAATGATTTCCTGGGCGGGGCCCAAGGCCCCTCTGCTGTGTGCAGCCTCAGGACTTGGTGCCCTGCATCCCAGCCACTCCAGCCATAGCTAAAAGGGGTCAAGGTGCAGCTCAGGCCTTGGCTTCAGAGGGTGCTGGCCCAAAACCTTGGCAGCTTCCACATTGTGTTGAGGCTGTGGGTGTATGGGAGTCAAGTATTGAGGTTTGGAAACATCTGCCTAGTTTTCAGGGAATGTATGGAAATACCTGGTCATCCAGGCAAAATTTTGCTGCAGGTATGGCCATCAAGAACCTCTGCTAAGGCAGGGCATAAGGGAAGTGTGGAGTCCCCACTGAGTCACGGCCCAGTGAAATTGTGAGATGAGGGCCACTGTCCTTCAGACCTCAGAATGATAGATCCACTCACAGCTTGCACCATGTGCAAAGGCTGCAGACACTCAATGTCAGTCAATGTAAGCAGCCAGGAGGAGGGCTGTACCCTGCAAAACCACAGGAGTGGAGCTGTCCAAGGCTATGGGAGCCCACGTCTTGCACCAGCATGATTTGGATGTAAGACATGCAGTCAAAGGAGATAAGTTTAGAACTTTAATGTTTAATGACTGCCCTATTGGATTTCGAACTTGCACATGGCCTGCAGCCCCTTTGTTTTGGCCAATTTTTCCCATTTAGAACAGATATATTTACCCAGTGGCTGAATTCCCATTGTATCTAGAAAGTAACTTATTTGGTTTAGATTTTGCAGCCTCATAGGTGGAAAACACTTGCCTTGTGTCAAATGAGACTTTGGACTTGAAGTTTCATGTTAATACTGGAATGAGTTACGACTGGGGAACTGTTGGAAGGGCATGATTGTGTTTTGAGATGTGAGGACATGAGATTTGGGAGTGGCCAGGAGTGGAATGATATGGTTTGGTTTTGTCCCCACCCAAATCTCATCTTGAATTGCAGTTCCTGTAATCCCCATGCACAGTGGGAGGGACCAGATGGAGATAACTGAATCATGGGAGTGGTTTCTTGTGATAGTGAGTTAGTTCTCACAAGATCTGATGGGGTTATAAGGGGCTTCAACCTTCACTGGGCACAGGTTCTTCTCCTTCCTGCTGCCAAATGAAGAAGGACATCCTTGCTTCCCCTTCCTCCATGATTGTAAGTTTCCTGAGGCCTTCCTGGCCACATGGAACTGTGAGTCAATTAACCTCCTTCCTTTATAAATTACCCAGTCTCAGGCATGTCCTTATAGCAGCATGAGAAAGGACTAATACAAGTAAGTTATCTGCACTTACACAAAATAGCAAATGCTCTGAAGGATCTAGGGTTGAAAAAGGCACTAGTTCAGATTTAAGTAGAATAGTCATTTGGAAAATACAAATTTTAACATCAATAAAATAATGGTGGCAAGAGTTTAATACTTCTACATGGCCTTAGTTATAAGGAGGCTAATTGAGAAAACAATGCTATAAGAATTTATTGACCAAGCTTACGGAAGGATTGACAATTGCCAAATTTATGAAGCAGTTTCACCTGACCCAATAAATTATGTCAACATACAGCAACTTGATTAATCAGAGTTCATCAAATAGTACCAAAAACCAGAGTTTGGATTAGTGTACCTCAAATAGTAAGTATATTTGCCTTGTATATTTTAAAAATAAAGCAGAAATTTCAGACCTCAGCTTTTCTCAGGGATTACAATCTCTTTCTATTGAACACATATCCTATATTGTCTTACTTTTCAAGATTTTTTGTAGATGTTATTTCTCATAGTAGATAACAGGTGCCTTGAATGTGTGTGCTGTCTTATCACTTTACATCCTTCAGAGAACTACCTCAGAGCCTTGCACAAGGTAACAAAGAGCCTCAGTAAATAGTTTTTGAATGAATGTGACATTTTTCCTCAGGAGCTTCCAAATATTCGCACATGTTCAAAGGAGTTCTCAGAACATATGCTAATGACACAGTTTTCTTATACACATACAAGTCATCTGCAACTGTTCAGACTGAACAGAATTTCCAAAAATTACTGAGCAGGGTAATCAAGTTACACTGAATCTCAAAAAAAAAAACAATTAGAATTTCATTTGCTTTTAGTCAGACTTGATTTTAAAAAACACTTCTTAGAAATTAATGTTAATGATACTTTAGTTTACTCTACTTTAAAACATTAGCTTAACAATGTATCTGGGTGTGAAACCAAAACCAAATTCAGTAATTCAAAGACCATTTAACAGGTCTAATTGGGGAAGTAGCATCAAAATGGATTTTTCCAGACTTGTTAGACAGTGTTTATCACACCAAGCAGCAGAGGACACCTACAATGCATTGATTCTGTCCCTCTTTAACTATGAGAAGACAGCCTGAGTCAATGTTCAAACAAAAAGTTTTAAGCTAAACTGTAGCATTTTACCAAACCCTCAGCTAGGTGAGTTACACCAAATAACAACTAAAAAAGAAAAATACTTTCCCACAACTTTGCTGAAATGAATCTATTTCATCCTAGAATAAAGACAATGGTTCCAAAATTCCTGGGCATAGTTGAGAAAATTAATAAGAAAATTGATGTGCTAATAGTCCTCTCATCTACAATGGCTTGTATATCATAATTATCTTGATGTTTTAATTATAGCTGAATCTAAAAACAGTGGTTGGAGTTACTTAAAAACAACTGTGCTAAATATACAATTCAGCTTATTAGACTGACATTGGGATTTTCTTTGAGACAGAATTCTTTCTAAGCTGGCAATTTGATGCCAAGTTTTAGCCAGATACAATGTAGAATGGTTGTGAAATAGCTCAGAGGGAAAAAAAGAAATGCTGATAATGAAAATGCTGACAAACTTCAAGCACAGGAGCTGTCCAATGCTGCCCAATAAAATGTAAACTTTCAAGTACGGAAAGACTGATTTCATAATATAAATGACTGTAATGAAAGATTCACTTGATACTTAAAAAAGAAAGAAAAACTACTGCATGCACTAGAAAGTCATTAGCAAATAAATTGTTAATGTATTAGAATAATCATTTCAAGTTTAGAATATTTGAAAAGTCCTATCTGTACTTTTTTGTATGTTCTCTGGAATAACTCCCAGATTTTCTTTTATAAATAATGTATGATTTTCTGCATGATGGAGTTGACTAGTTTCAGTGGGTTTGCTCAGTATTTCTGTGGTTGATTGTGATTTGTTCTTCAATGAAATATTCTTAAGCATGACTTCTATGGAAAAGGAGCATCACCAAAAATGGTTTTAAAACCTAATGTAATGCTTTCTATTCACATTATAGGCAGCATCAATGATGAGCGCAATATTTAATTCCCAGGTTATAGTTATCTTGAAATCAAAAAATGGAATGATGAGATCAAGGATGTTCTGAGATGTTAATGTGGTTAGTGTTGTCAACAGTCTTGTCAAATGAGAGAGCTAATTCACTCTGTTCTGCTTCCCATGTAGAATACTGCTTTTACTATTGTCAGATTCCAAGTGTTAATGCAGTCCTTCAATTCTTCTTTCTTAGATTGCATTTAAGCCATCCTAACTTCTTAGTATCAAAGTGTAATAGTTTGTCATTTACATAAAATTGTATATGGGCAACCGCAATATAAATAAGGAGTGCTCAATAATGCAGTGAAAATAGTATACACAAGCTTCCAGGCTATACAGACCTGAGTTCAAATCCTGGCTTAGATTCTTCCTAACTAGCTATGTGCTTATAGGCAAATAATTTAGCTCCTCTGAGCCTTTGTTTCTACTACTGAACCAAACTTGGGTCTATCTATCCAGTATGCAAAAAAAGCTAAACACTGACACCAGGATTTGCAGTCAGAGAAAGTGTGATATTTATTACAAGACACCAAGCAAGAAAAATTGGGAAGCTAAAGCTTAATATCCAAACTCCCTGATGTCTTACAAGCAAAGGCTTTTAAAGGCAGGGGTACATTTCAGGAAAGCAGAAGTTAGAGGCAAAATTATAAATTAATACATAGAGGTTATACATTGGTTTCTCTCACAAAGGTGAGATATCTTGAAGTGGGAGCTTACAGGTTATAGGTGGATTCGGAGACTCTATGCTTTGCAATTTGTTAAAGAAACAAGGCTTTGTGTAAAAACTTGGGGTTAGAAGAAAGTAACGTTAACGTTTGGCCTGGCCTGTAGGCATGATTTTCCAGGCCCTGCAGGAAGATATTGAAAAAAAGGTACTTCGGTCACTGTTCAGTCCTCAGCTCCTTCTTATCTTAGGGCTACATGATAGTGGTCAGTATTTTCCATCTGGTGAGGGTCCAGGTTTCTGAAAAACAAATGAAGAACACGTGTTACAATGTTAGTTTTTAGTTTGTATAGGGAACCAGAACACTTTTTGACTCTAATTTGCTTGGGATACTATTGTTTACATTATTGTTATCTTCTTGATTATTAGGTTGATCATTTACTTCTCAAGGCTAGCTAGGTGCTTAGAATTTTCCTTGAAGAGACTCATATTTTTTTTTATTTTCTTGGGTGAGGAAGGGGTATCAGGGCCCTAAGAGAGGTCTTTGTTTCATCTCCTTTCTTCACTCCTAATGGGGCTGATGTAGCCTACCTTGGTTTGTTTTGAAGTTTACAGATAGCCTATGTGAGAATGTCCAACACTGCCTTAACTGGCTTGGTTCTCATAACATGCCCTTCTCTGCTCCAGCTATCTTTGCCTCAGGAATGTTTGCAGGTTTCTTCTCCCACTCTTGTCTGCCTAGGGTTCCCAGCTTCAACAAAGCCCCAGCTTCCTCTCATATTCCTTATAATTTTTGGAAGGAAAATTAGACAAAAGCAGTGCCTAGCATGTTGTAGTTGTGTGACAGATACTTAAGATTATTCTATTTGCATTTTATAATATACTTTTGCATGGACATAAAGGACTATCAACATGTACATGGAATATGCATCGTGTATTGCTGAAGTAAATACCTTTTTTTTCCAGGCAAGCATCTTTATTCAGGCATCTTTCTTTTAGCATTGCTCTCATTTTCCTGTGAGGGACCATCACCTTTCAGTTCTTCTAATCCATGTGATTAAAGTGGAGCCCTTGGTTTCAAAAGTAGGAGCATGACCCAGATCTGATCATCCTCACAAATGTTTGTTCACCTACATGAACATGACCCAGAGCAAATAAGAATGAGCCCTAGGATTTTTATTGAGCCGCTTCTTTATGTTAGGGTTGCTAGCTTGTTGATAAAGCACTGGGGCTGTTGCCACGGCATGGGGGAGTCTGCCTGCATAGACAAAAGACACAACAGTGCAAGCATGTAAAGCAAGTACAGATAAAAGCTGAGCCAAGAGATTAGAAAAATCATGTCTTGATGAAAAGATTTAAGCTCTTGGATTTATCCCTTCTTGTTCCTAGATACTCTTGGACATTACAGTTTTATGAGTCAAGATGCTTTAAAATGGATTATTATCATCAGCATTACCATTATCCTCATTATTATTAATCACTTAAGCCAACTTGAGACTGGTCTCTGTGACTTGTAAGCAGAAGTATCCTGACACAGTTGTTTTCTCCACAGAAAACCTCCCTAACTACACCTAGAAACATAACTGCTAGCTAGAATTATTTTCAAATCCCCAACAAGCAATTAATGGACACTTTCTGAAGTATCATCAAAAACAATAACAATGCAACAAGCAAATGATTTTTAAAAACCTCACTATGCTGAAAATCACTACGTTTCATCACCATTCCTGAAAACCTCCTTTAATAAGCCATATTATTGAAAATTTAGAGAGAAAAATAGCTCTGTAAGAGTATTGGGCTGGATCGTTTATTTCTGATCTGATTTGAAATTGTGACACTTTAAGTATTTGAGTTCATGACTTTCAATATATGTAGCATATTTTTTGTGATTCAGAATGAATTAAAGGTAACTTTGTTTTGAGATTTTTTGACAGCCTCTGACATTCTTGGAGACAACTTGAATTGTTATACAACCAGGATTTGGAATCATGGCCTTAGGCTCCCTTTACACAATGGCAATTCAACTGACAAAAAGAAAAATAAAATCTGTCAAATGGTTTTTGGATTACAAAAAAAAAAAAACAAACCCAACAAGTATCTTATTTCTTGGGATTTTAAAAAAATCACTGAGTTTACTAGATGTTTGACTGAGCTGACTAGCCTAGCCTGTGGTTTTGGAATTACATAGAAATGCCTTAGTTAAATTCACTGTAAGGAAGATCATGTTTTTCCTTATCCAGTTACAAGAAACCAAGTTCATAGAGGCCAAGTGTAAAAGTTTCAGTCTTGCCGAGTTTGTTTCCCAGACTGTAAAACTACACAGAGTATAGACTTACATTGACCTGCTGAGATTAGAATTCTCTTATAGTTCAAATACCTCATTGGTTTGCATGTTTTGAATATTGTTACTTTCTGATAGAAGCAAATTGGCTAAATAAACTAAGCCTTATTTCTCCAAGAAACAGTTGCAGCTCTCTATCAGGTGGTATAGATCTCCCTTTGGGGATTACAACAGATAGTGCTCTATTCCTAACAATGATTCTAATATTTATGAACCCATGGAATTTTTACATTGAAAATGACTAAGTGACAAAATAGGGAAAAATTTAACTACCACATCCACAAACAGTTCATTATTAAACTGTTACTGAGTACCATTAAAGGAAGAGCAGGCACTGTGGGAAGTTTGATGCTTTCCAACTGGCAATTCTCAAGCAACCATAGATGAATCAGACACTTTAACCCGTAAGAAACAGATTTTTCAGGGAATGGATATATTTTGGTCAATAGCCATTTAAATTTTAAACTATTTTCTTAGATATCTTTTTTGCTTTCGTCTCGTAAAGAGGAAGTCTCTAATAGAAATGTTCCTTCCCAGTAGAAACTAGTAGAAAAAAAAAGTATCTCTCATATTTCGATTTCTGAAAATCTTATTATGCTTTGTTCTGCATGTACCTCAAAGTGACAGTCTCCTGTGGTCCTAATCACAGGAGCCTGGCACAAAAGATAACACAGCTTGGTACTACTGAAGGATGGCAGCCAAAACATTTTGTCCAAACTCCTGCTGGCACTAGATTCCATAAGCAGAAAGCCTGCCCTTGGCCCTGGTTTGGATAAAGTTTAGCAACTAGACATGTAGCCACCATTTTTTTTCTTTTCTCCAAGGACAGCCTTGTCATCTTAAGTCAAAGATATAATTTTCAAATATAGATGATTTATTTTTCAATACTTCCTTGTAACCTGAAACAATCATCAGTAGAAACGGAGAGGAGAAAGCAGAGCATGTAGCCTGAGAAAGGTAAGGGGAGTCAGGGAGAAGCCAAATATGGAAAGTCAGGACCAGAGACCTTTCAGGTAAGCAACTGTGGAATTACTTTGGCAATTGTAATAGGCAAAGCAAATTTCTAGGGTGTAGACAATGGAATGAACAGAATTAGTAGAGAGAATGGGAGAGACGCGGGAAGAGGAGGAGGAAAAGGCATGAAAGGAGCTCAGACAAGATCGAAACTTGTCAGTGAGGATTATTTTACCAAATATATCAGAGGAAGTTTAAGCTGCAGATGTGTTCTTCCCTACAACAGAATGTCTGAAGAACTCATGCTTAAATTTATTGGTGAAGTCTATTTATTTAACCAGTTATTCACTCTATTCTTTAGTTAAGTCACATTTTGCTTCATGTCTCCTTTTAATTCTATATTGCTTTTGAAGTTTTTGTCTCCTTATATCGCAAATGATTCACAACTGTTACCTTCACCACTTTTTTGTTTTAAATTTTAAAACTTGGCAAATGTGGATATATGTGTACACATATATAAATGTGTGTGTGTGTGTGTGTGTGTGTGTCTCAGTTTTCGAAGCACAGGAAAAAACTTTGCTATGCTCTCAGCTTGAGATGTTTTATACTCTTCACTCTATACTGCTATTGTGGCAATTCTTCCAAATTCATAATATACTGTTTAAAGAAATGAAAGTGGAGAGTTTGAGGCTTTGATTCACAGCAGAGATTTTAAAAAATCTTTTATACTTTACAAGGCAAAGGGCTCTTTTGAAGGGCTGATGGGGGTGGGAGAGAAGAAAGGCCTGAGAAAGAAAGCTTTTGGGTTATAATGGACAAGAATTACAGCAGTCGGAAAAGTCAGCATGGCACTGCCTTGCTGCTACCTTCCTTTCGTATATGAAATGGCCATTAGCACCATCAGGAAATAGTGCTATTAATAGCTTTTGTAACAAGGATCTTTAGAAGGAAAATGTAATTAGATTGAAAAAATATAAGGGAAAACACCTGTGTAACCAAACCATATAATTTCTTAATACATTTGTTGGGTCCAGATGTTTATATTCTATGAGTCCATTGATACAATGTTTCATAGAAAAGGTGTGAGGAAGGGAGAAGAGCTGTTCTGGTAAATAGGAGCATATGCAGTAGCTAGAAACATATACCTGCTTTTGAAATATTGGCAAGACCGCATTTACAGGGAGGGGCTTCAGTCAATCTTGTGTTTTTGGAAAATGTACAGGGGAACAGAAAAGGAATGCCATCAACAAGTAAGAAAATAACTTTAAGATATCCTGAGGGAAACACTTGCTCATGACAAGAATGTATGTTTATTTATTACTGATATTCAGGCAATCTCTGAGATAGAGCGCATTGTGTGACAATGGTCTTGATACACAAAAGGATTCTTAGACACTTCCTCCTCACCAAATCATAACCGAAGTCCACTGCCAGCCATGTCATAGCAGCGAGCTCCCTTATTACAGTGTGGATAGTGCCTGGATTACCTTAGAAAAAAAAGTAGAATGGAAATTTATTGACTTTGGCAGACCTACTATGGTAATATGAGTCAGAAAGAGGAGATTTGTGCTTAATTTTCATTTGAATATTTTTTAACAAAATTGCACATGATTCTTTAAGTCAAACAATACAGAAATATAAACAGTTGAAAGTAGATTCTTTTTTTCCCTCATTCATCTTCTTAAGAAACAAATGCCAATAACATTTTAATGTGTATCTTTTAGCACTTTGGAAAAGTGCTAAAAGCACATATGTGTAAAAACACGCACATCTTTATATATATATATACATTATAACATTTCTTCTCACAAAAAATGGAATTATAGCAAAGAACTCTAACCTTTTTTCAGTAAACACAACAACGATAAAGTTCTATGTTAAAACAAGCAAATGTCCCACATACTTTGTAGTGGATGCAAAGTATTTCACTTTATATGTACTACAGTTTATTTATTTACTCTCTTTGGACATGGACATTTAGGTGGTTTCCAGTCTGTTGCTATTAAAGATAATGCTGCAATGAATATCTTTTGACAGATGTCTTTACATAGTTATGCAATGTTTGTATAATAGATACTTGGTATTAATAATTATGTTTAGTATGTTTTATTTGATATGATTAAAATAACTATAACATATATGTAAAATATGAAGCCCAATAGTAAAATGAAGGAGCATGAATCCATCATTCTACTCAAGAAGTAAGGCATTATGATTCCTTTGTTATTTCCATGTGCTCTATCCCTCTCTCATTATCCTGCCTTCCCTGCCTGCAAGGCACTTAGAGTTTACTGAATTTTTGCATTTTGCTTTTTTAAAGGGTTTTTAAAAAAAATTCCTGAACACATAAGTAGTGTATTTGATCTGCATGTTTTTTACCTTTATCAACTTTATATTTTGTTGTATGTAGTCTGAACTTGATTTTTCCGTCAATATTATAATGATTTTATTTACATTGTTGTGTGTAGCTACGGTTCATTCATTTCTCCTCTTATAAATTATTGCAATTTGTAACTGTCCTACAATTAGTCCATTCTTCTGCATTGCAGGATGACATAATATATGCATGTTCAAATTTCCAAGACACTACAAAATTGTTTTCCAGAATAATCGTGGAAATTTAAACTTTCATAAGAATAATATTAGAAGTATTATTGTTGTTCTACATCTTGATATCATCACAATTAATTTTATCAGATTTACTAGTTTTTGCCAACTTTGAAGATCTATATCATTTTGCTGGTAATTTGAATCTCCTTTATTCCTAATGAGGTTGAATACTTGTTAATATGTTCAAGCTACTTTTGTTTTACCATTCTGTAAAATATTCATGCTTCTGATCAGTTTTCTGTTATCTTTTTCTTATTGATTTGTGACAGTTCTTTATATATTCTAGATACCAAAATTTTGTCTATTTTATGTATTTTAAATATCTTCTCTCCGTGTTTAGTCTGTCTTCCCACTTTTTTGTCTGTTTATGAATATTCTTATATATATTTTAAAATAAATTTACTAATCTTCTATTTTACGGTTAGTACTTTGTGTGTCTCAAAAAAAAGTTTTCCTTACTTTGAGGACATAAAACTCTTCTTCTATTTGCTTCCAGGCTGTGCCTTTCACATTTAAGTCATTAATCAAAATTTGATTTGGGATTTGGTGAGATAAATATACAATTTATTTCTTTTTCACATACCGCCAACTTTATCAGTACAATGTGTGACATTGATCAGCCTTCTCCCAACTAATCTTCAGTGATACTTCAGGCATATTGTTGCCACATGCATCAGAGTATGACCCAAAAATAGCCACAGGAACAGAGTCCAAGTAATATGCTCTTTTTACAATGTTACATGATACTCTTCCATAAAGAGTTGAAGTCTGTGTTCCTCCCCTTGAGTATGGTCATGCCAGTGACTGCAAAGGAGTATCTGCACGACTTCTTAGGCTAGGGCATAATAGGTGTCTGGCTATCTCTCAGAACACATGCTTTTTGAGCCTTAAGACACCATGGAAGAATTCTGGCTAAACCAAAGTTACCATAGACAAGAAACCATGTAAAAATAGAAATACCTAGGGTAACACCAATATTCCAATCCCCAGTTGTTTGAGTCTTCCCATCCCAGGCACCAAAGGTTTTAGATTACCCCTACTTTTCCTGCCATCTCACTGCAACTTAATGAGATCCTGTGAGAGAGAATAAATTATTGTTGTTGTTTCAAACCAGTAAATTTGACAATGATGTTTTTACACAGCATTACGTAAACAGAACATAATGTCTCTTTCTAGAATGTCTATTTGTTTCATTGGTCAGTTTCCTTATTACTTTACCTCTTTGTGATTCAGTTTTTAAATTTTTTAAATGGAGAAAATGAATATTATTCTCTTAAAGCTGTTGTAAGGATTAAAACCATTAATATGTAGTGTTACATATTACTATTGGCATGACTACTACTAATTATTATGATTATTTCTGAGCCAATGTCATATTTTCATAATTTTCATATCATTATAATAATTTTTGATATTTGGTAAAGCAATTTCTCATACTGCCTCCTTCTCTTCCACTTCCTCCTTCATGTTTCTTTTGACTATTCCTGGGCACTTTTTCTTTCATATGAATTTTGGATTTTTTTTGTGAGCTTCCTCAAAATAATATGTTAGGATTTTAATTGCATTTTCATTGGCTTTATTAATCAGTTTGGAAAGAATTATTATATTTAAGATTTCAGTCTTCCTCGAGTTGTAAACCTAGGAAAGTAACATTTCAAGAATAGGGGTCAGAAAAGCTTTTCTATAAAGGGCCAGATAGTAAATATTTTAAACTTTTAGGATCACATAGTCTCCATCACAACTATTCTACTCCACCTTTGCTGAGAAAAAACAGCCATAGATAGTAGATAATTTAATGAGTGTGGTAAGCCATATTTGTCCCACAGGCCATAGTTTGCTGACTTTTGGTCAAAAAGAGGGTAAAATAAAGTCATTCTATGCTTCCATCACTATATGCTAAAGTCTCATATACTGACTTGGTTTCTTTCTGAGCTCTCATTTAATTTCACTTGTATATTTGTCTGTGAGGTCACTCTTTAGCATATCCATTAATTTTATTATTTCAACAATGATAATTTTCATCATATTAAGTTTTATTATCTGTACCCAGTTTGTAGTTTCTTCTTGATTACTTAATTTATAATTCTATCCATTATTTATTCATGGTGATTTTTCATTTCATTGTAATTTTCATGTATTCTGGACTTGATAATTTTAGATTCAGGAAACTCTACGAGCCTAATTCTGTTGGGACTTTGTGGTTGCTGATTCCTGCTCATGCTAACTCATGATGGTTCATTTGTTGCTGAAGTGTGTGATCTTTGAATGTAAACTTAGAGTTGTTTTCTTTGTCTTTCTATAATCCAAAGAGGAATTGGGTTTGCTTTTTCTGAGCATCCTGGTGTGCTAGTGACCTTGAACATTTTAATCACTTATTCAGAGGTCTACACTTCACTCAGGAATATCAGGTTCCAATATCTCCCATTCTCTTTTCAATGTGGTTTTCAGCATTTATTATTAGACAATCCTGTCTTTTCATGTGTTTTCTGCTCACCTTCTGTTTTTAGCTCACTTAATTTCAGAGATTTTCCTTATTCTATGTGTTCCAAGCTATATAATAAATATTATAATTATGCAGGATCTAGTATTTTCTTCATTGTGTCTCCCAGCTATTTTAATTTGCCCTATCACTGGAAGCTATAGTATCTGATAAATTCTTTAAAATATAAATTATAAGAAAAAAAAGATACACACCTTTAAGTTTTGTTCCATATTGCCATTTGCTCTACACAAAGCTGTTAATTTATGCTCTCAACAGAGATGAATGAAAATAACAATTCTCTCATACCATTGTCAAGAGTGAGTATTGTTAATCTTTTAATTCTTGCTCTCAGATAGAGATGTGTGAGGCTTGTTACTGTAGGGATGAAAGAGACTAGGATACATAGAAATAGGAAACATAAGTAGTTTTACTATCTCTCTCTAAACAACAATTCAGTAATCTTCCAGAGTGAAGTGACCAGCTTTCTAGGCCTGCCCATGGACTGTTGTGAATCAGTGAAGACACTCAAGGCTTCTTTATTGTTTTTTTAAAAATATATTTTATTGCACTTTAGCTTCTGGGATACATGTGCAGAACATGCAGGATTGTTGCATAGGTACATACATGGCAATGTGGTTTGCTGCCTCCAACCCTGTCACCTATACCTGGCATTTCTCCCCATGTTATCCCTCCCTAACTCCCTACACCCCACTGTTCCTCCTCTAGTCCCACCACAACAGACACCAGTGTATGATTCTCCCCTCCCTGTGTCCAAGTGTTCTCATTGTTCAACACTTGCCTATGAGTTAGAACATGTGGTGTTTGATTTTCTGTTCTTGTGTCAGTTTGCTGAGAATGATGGTTTCCAGATTCATCCACGTCCCTACAAAGGACATGAAATCATCATTTTTTATGGCTGCATAGTGTTCCATGATGTATGTGTGCCACATTTTCCTTGTCCAGTCTATCATCGATGGGCATTTGGGTTGGTTCCAGGTCTTTGCTATTGTAAACAGTGCTGCAGTGAACGTTCATGTGCATGTGTCCATATAATGGAATGATTTATAATCCTTTGGATGTATACCCAGTAATGGGATTGCTGGGTCAAATGGAATTTCCATATCTAGGTCCTTGAGGAATCGCCACACTGTTTTCCACAATGGTTGAACTAACTTACACTCCCACCAACAGTGTAAAATTGTTCCTGTTTCTCCACATCCTCTCCAGCATCTGTTATCTCCAGATTTTTTAATGGTTGCCATTCTAACTGATGTGAGTTTGTATCTCAATGTGGTTTTGATTTGCATTTCTCTAATGACCAGTGATGATGATAATTTTTTCTTGTTTGTTGGCCTCATATATGTTGTGCTTTGAAAGGTGTCTGTTCATATCCTTTGCCCACTTTTGAATGGATTTGTTTTTTTCTTATAAATCTGTTTTAGTTCTTTGTAGATTCTGGATATTAACCCTTTGTCAGATGGGTAGATTGCAAAATTTTTTGCCCATTCTGTTGTTTGCCAGATCACTCTAATGATTGTTTTATTATTTTTTTTTTCTGTATAGAATCTCTGGAGTTTAATTAGCTCCCATTTGTCTGTTTTTGCTTTTGTTGCCAATGCTTTTGGTGTTTTAGCCATGAAGTCCTTGCCTATGCCTATGTCCTGAATGGTTTTGCCTAGGTTTTCTTCTAGGGTTTTTATGGTATTAGGTCTTGTGTTTAAGTCTTTAATCCATCTGGAGTTAATTTTAGTGTAAGGTGTCAGAAAGGTGTCCAGTTTCTGCTTTCTGCACATGGCTAGCCAGTTTTCCCAATACCATTTATTAAACAGGGATTCCTCTCCCCATTGCTTGTTTTTGTCAGGGTTGTCAAATATCAGATCGTTGTAGATGTGTGGTGTTGCTTCCGAGGCCTCTGTTCTGTTCCATTGGTCTATATCTCTGTTTTGGTACAAGTACCAAGCTGTTTTGATTACAATAGCCTTGTAGTATAGTTTGAAGTCAGGTAGCATGATGCCTCCAGCTTTGTTCTTTTTGCTTAGAATTGACTTGGCTATGCAGGCTCTCTTTTGGTTCCATATGAAGTTCAAGGTGGTTTTTTCCAGTTCTGTGAAGAAGGTCATAGGCAGCTTGATGGGGATAGCATTGAATTTATAAATTACTTTGGGCAGTATGGCCATTTTCACAATATTGATTCTTCTTAACCATGATCATGGAATGTTTTTCCATCTGTTTGTGTCCTCTCTTATTTCATTGAGCAGTGGTTTGCAGTTTTCCTTGAAGAGGTCCTTCACATTCTTTGTTAATTATATTCCTAGGTATTTTATTCTCTTTTTTTTAATTTTAATTTTAATTTTTTATTGCATTTTAGGCCCTGGGGTACATGTGAAGAACATGCAATATCTCTGCATAAGTACACACGTGGCAGTGTGACCCGCTGCCCTCCTCCCCCTCACCCACACCTGGCACCTCTCCCCACGCTATCCCGGCCCCAACCCCCCCCCCCCCCCGGCCCGGATTTTAGTATGAGTTTTGAGGCGGGTGGAGGGGAATTTTTTTTTGTTATAAATTACTTATCTAATTGGGCTCTCTTTTGGTTCCATTTGAATTTTAAGGTTTTTTTTTACAGTTATTTTAAGAAGGTCATTTGTATCTTTATTGGGATAGTTTTTAATATTTAA
>CAUYQU010077040.1:0-54813 GCA_963574635.1 Cheracebus regulus
TATATATATGTCTTATCTATGTAATACATATTATATATACGTCTTATCTATATATATACCATATTATAAGACATATATATTTTTCTTTATATATGTCTTATATATAATATGTATTATATATATAAAGAAAATATACATATAAAATATACATATATAAAAAACATATATGTATATATACACACATAATAAAATATACATATAGATAAACCATATATATCTATATCTATATATACATATATAGATATATATATACATATATAGATAAAACATATATGTATAATATGTATTATATAGGTAAGACATATATATATATATATATTTTTTTTTTTTTTTGAGATGGAGTCTTGCTCTGTCTCCCAGGCTGGAGTGCAATGGCAAAATATCAGCTCACTTCAACCACCACCTCTCATGTTCAAGCGATTCTCCTGCCTTAGCCTCCCAAGTAGCTGGGATTCCAGGCCTCTGCCACCGCGCCCAGCTAATTTTTGTATCTTTTAGTAGAGATGGGGTTTCACCATGTTGGCCAGGCTGGTCTCAAACACCTGACCTCACGTGATCCACCCGTCTCAACCTCCCAAATTGCTGGGATTACAGGCATGATTGTTCATATATTTTTTAAGGTTGAAGAATTAAAGACACATAAATATCAATAAATTGATTAGTACTACTTTATGTGAAGCTCTCTTCCAAGCCAAAAGATTAAGAAAATATATAAGATATATCCCAATCCTTAAATGAGTTATAATAGGTACCTTATTGCCCAGGTAAACTATCATTTTATACCAGTGCCATTGTACATCTATGTGGCTAAGCCTTGAAATGAAATCATGTTAATTTGATTTAATTATAAAGAAAGATAGTCTGATATATTAACATTACCATCACAGGAGATTTCATTTTTATGAAACTGCTTATGTCACTAGAAACTAACTTTTATAAAAGTCAGCCTTGAATTGTCTCTTTAATCTTGACGTCTCAACAGCATTTGACAGTGTCTGTTGCTGCTTCTTGCAATGCTTTCATTGCTAAGCTTCCATGGCCACACACTTGCCTGCTTTACCTCTCTCCTGACTCTTCAAATTTTTTAGATCATTTTCTTCCACCAGACCTCTAGTTGTTGAAGTACTATAGAACACTGTCTTCAACAGTGTCTCTTCTCTATGCACACCATCTCCTTACAAACCACCTCCTGGTCTCATGGTTTCAATATCATCTATAGGCCAATGTCTCTTAAGTTTTACATCTCCAAACTGAACTGATTAAACAAGTCAATATAAAAACTTGGACAAACAATTGCCATCTTCTTTTGAATACCTAAGAGTAGTCATTGACTAGTTTCATAGATTATGCATTGTACAACCCTAGAGGAATATCATTCAGTTTGAACATGATATGAATGTCTTAAATAAATTGTTTAAATCATCTAACTCATAATCTGAAAAAGTAGATTCAACTAAATTCCCAGGTTTCTCCATATATTAAACATCTGGAGCTAGCTATTATACTTTTACTATCTCCTTTCCATTTTAAGCAAAACTGAAGTTATTCATTACTCTAATATTCAAAACTAGAAATTAGTAGTTGGTTTTAGAACTTGCTAATATAGGCAATTGAAAAACTATTATAAAACCATATAGAAATATATCCTAACCACAGATATCAAGCAAAATTTTGAAAAATATTCCTTGGTTACTACAAAAAAAAAATAATACAGTCTAGGATCATATTAACACATCTACAACTACATTTTTACTGGTGGACAGGAAGAACAGGAATCAGTGACCAACTCAAAGACATAAAGCAGATATGTAAACAAGTCTCCCATTAAATAAAACAGCAAGTAAACTAAAACACTGCCAGACTCTTTTGATAATTAGTGAATGAATGACAGTGCCCTTTCTTTCATTGGTTTGAGCATAAATGATAATTATTAAAGTAATCCTGCAGTTTTCAATAGGATGACTGTGAGAGCTTCCAGAAACTTTAAGATTCATAATGCATCTTCTTCCAGTCTAATATTCAAAGCCTTGACACTCTAGTCTAGCTGGGATTCTTATGTCCAAATTAAAGTAATCTAAAAATAGTCTTTTCTAAATGGATTGAAGAAATCCTCAAGCAGCTTCCATTCTAAAATACATTTTTTATTTTTCCCTACCAAATGAAAATGAGCTTTTGAACAGAACATATTTATTTCCCAAAAGATGTTAAAGAATTAAGAAAAGTCAGCTTATGCAAAAAGTAATAGTAACCCTCAAGAATATCATGAACAGAAGCCAAAAAATGTCCTTACCTTCAAGTTATTACAACAGACAGAAGAGTTCTCCAAATGTTTTATTATATATGTTCCAAAGTATATTTGTATATATTGTGCTATTTTAATTTTGAACTAATATATGCTCCAGTCTATACTAAATTTCACCAGTTCAACTTTACTGTCATTTTTTCTTCCTTCCTTTTTCTCCTCTTTCTTTGACTAAAGAAATTTTTTTTAATAAATAAAATGAACTTGAAGATTTCCACATCAGAGTAAACTAGGAAATACTCATAAATACAGACTTGGTAACAAGAGTTTCGTAAGAAGAAAAAACTATTACAAAAGACAAGTGTTACTGAAGCCAGTATTCTCTATGATAGTGGTTTTCAATGTTAGTGTGTATCAAGAACACCTAAAAAAATTTGTTACAAGTACTGAAGGTGCCCACTCCTACAATTTGATTCAATGTGTCTCAAATACAGTCCTGCATTTACATTTTGATCAAATTCTCTAATGATGATGATGAGGTTATCTGAGGGACCACACTTTGAGAATTATCATTCTATAGAATTTTTCTGTTCCTTAATATTTTGAAAATATGTCTGAGAAAATCCAATTACTTCTTACGAATTTTCGGAGAGGAAAAATCTGTCCTATGTCATAATCATCTCTTGGCAACTTTGATTAGAGGTTGCAGGTCTCTACAACATTAATAACTCTTAATAATGATAAGATACTTTTAGAGGCTTAATTCTTAAGCCTTTATGTGGTAATCTCATTATCTGTCTGATAAGAAATATTATTATCCCCACTTTAGAGATATGAAAACAGTCACACAACAATAAGTAAAGCCAAAAAGTCACACAGAGATCTGCTTGACTCCAGATAATGAGGTTTTACTCCCTCCCTACCATTTCCTTTGAGATAATAAATTTGGAAAGACCAATGATGTGTTATTCTGTTGTCTGTGGCACAGTGTAATTCGGCAAGGGTAATTAATTTAATTGCATTAATGATAGAATATTTTTCTTTTTAAGACTAAACAGTATTCATTGTGTATACATAATACATTTTATTTATCCATTCATACATTAATGAACACTTGTGTTGATTCCATCTCTTGGCTATTTTAAATAATGCTGCAGTGAACATGAGAGTGAGTGCAGGTACCTGTTTGATATGCATCCTTTGAATATATACCTACTAGTGGGATTACCGGATCATAGGATAGTTCTATTTTTCATTTTTTGAGTACATACCTATCTCATTCCATTCTCACACTACTAATAAAGACATATCTGAGGCTGGGTAATTTATAAAGGAAAGAAGCTTAATTGACTCACACTTCAGTAGGGCTGAGGAGGCCTCGGAACAGGCCTCCTTACAGTCATGGTAGAAGGGAAAGCAAACACATCCTTCTTGACATAGGGGCAGAGAGAAGAAGAATGAGAATTGAGCAAAGGGGAAAATCCCTTATAAAACTATCAGATCTTGTGAGAAATTACTATCACAAGAATAGCATGGGGAAAACTGCCCCCACGATTCAATTACCTCCACCAGATCCCTCCCATGACATTATGGGAACAAGTCAAAATGAGATTTGAGTGGTGACACAGTTAAACCCTATCAACTCCATACTGTTTCTTTGCAACTGATGTACTAACTCACATTTCCATTAACAGTGTACAAGTGTTCTCTTTTCTCCACAGCCTTGACAACACTTGTTATCTTTTGTCTTTTTGATAATAGCCATTCTAAATGGTATAAAAGAACACCTCATTGTGGTGTTAACAGGCATTTCCCTAATAAGTTATGCTAGCATTTTTTTCATATACGTGTTGGCCATTTGTATGTCTTCTGAGAAACGTCTATTCAGATTTTTGATACATTTTGTGTCAATATTTTATTATTGATTTGAGTTATTGGTATATTTTATATATTAATCACTTATCAGATAATTTGCAAATACATTCTCCCATTGAAGTGAATGTTGTCTCTTCACTCTGTATCCTTTGCAATGCAGAAGCTCTTTAGTTTGAAATATTTCTCTTTGTCTAGTTTGCTTTTGCTGCTTGTGATTTTAAAGTTACATACAAAACATTATTACCCAGATCAAAGTCATGGAGTTTTCCCCTATGCTAATAGTTTTATAGTTTTATATTTAAGTTTTATAGGTTTCACATTTAAGTTTTACTCAATTTTGAGTTAAATTTTTTAAAATACGATGTAAGAAGATGGTCTAGCAGCAGAAGTAGCAGTAGTGGTAGTAGTAGTAATATTGGTAATACTGCACATAAATATCAAGTTTCCTCAATATCATTTGAAGAGAATGTTCTTGACATTGTGTGTTCTTGGCACCTTTGTCAAAAATCAATTTATCATAAATGCATGGGTTTATTTCTGGGTTCTCTCTTCTATCCCACTGGCATATTGTCTATCTTATGTCATTATCATAATGTTTTAATTATTATAGCTTCATAATGAATTTGAAATGAAGTAATAAGATGCTTCTGGCTCTGTTCCCCTTCTTGAGGCTTGATTGTTGCATTGGGGTCTTTTGTGATTTCATACAAATATTATGTTTGTCTTTTCTATTTCTATGAAAAATGTCATTGAATTTTCATAGGGGTTGCATTAAATATGTAGATTGTTTTGGGTATTATGACCAATTTAACAATATTAATATTGGATAATATGACCAAATTAACAATATTAACATTAACAATATCAATAATTTCAATCCTTTAACATGGGATATCTTTCCATTTATTTGTGTCATCTTTAAATTTTTTATCCATATTTAATAGTGTTCAATATGTCTTTCACCTGTTGCTTATATATATTCCTAAGTATTTTTTGTAGCTATTATAAATGGGATTGTGTTCTTAATTTCTTTTTCTAATAGTTCATTACTAGTGTATACAAATGCTAGTGAGTTTTGTATGTTGATCTTATATCCTGCAACTTTATTGAATTTATGAGTTTTAACTTTTTTATGGAGTCTTTAGAGTCTTCTATATAAACGATTGTTATGTGTAAATGAAGACAATTTAAATGCTTCCTTTCCTATTTGGATGCCTTTTGTTTTTTTCTCTTACCTAATGTCTCTGGCTAAGACTTCCAGTACTATGATGAATGGAGTGGCAGGAATGAACATCCTTCCCTTGTTCCTGATCTTGGAGATAAAGGTTTCAAGTTTTCACTGTTGAGTATGATGCTAGCTATGGGCTTGTTGTAAATGGTTTGTATTGTGCCAACGTACATTTCTTCTATACCTAATTAGTTGAGAGTTTTGTTATAAAACAATGCAAACTTTTAAAAATGTATTTCATACATCTATTAAGATGATGGTATGGCTTTGTCTTTCATTCGGTTAATGTGATATATCATATTTATTTATTTACATATACTGAACCATCCCAGGGATAAATCCCACTCGATCATTGTGAATAGTTTTTTTTGTTGTTATTGTTGTTGTTGTTGTTTTTTAATACTTTAAGTTCTGGTATACATGTGCAGAACATGCAGGTTTGTTACATTGTTTTACCCATGCCACGGTGGTTTACTGCACCCATCAAATTGTCATGTAAATTAGGTAATTTTCCTAATGCTATCCCTTCCCTAGGCCCCCACACCCCAACAGGCACTGTTGTGTAATGGTCCCTTCTCTGTGTCCATGTGTTCTCGTTGTTCAACTCCCACTTATGAGTGAGAACATGTGGTGTGTGGCTTTCTGTTCCTTTGTTAGTTTGCAGAGAATGATGGTTTCCCGCTTCATCCATGTCCATGCAAAGGACATGAACTCATTCCTTTTTGTGGCTGCATAGTATTCCATGGTGTATATGTGACACATTTTTTTAATCCAGTTTATCATTGATGGGCATTTGGGTTGGTTCCAAGTCTTCGCTATTGTGAATAGTGCTGCAATAAATATATGCATACATGTGTCCTTATAGTAGAATGATTTATAATCCTTTGGGCATATATCTAGTAATGGGATTGCTGGGTCAAATGGTATTTCTGGTTCTAGATCCTTGAGGAATTGCCACATTTTCTTCCACAATGGTTGAACTCCCACCAACAGTGTAAAAGCATTCCTGTTTCTCCACATCCTCTCCAGCATGTTGTTTCCTGCCTTTTTAATGATTGCCATTCAAACTAACATGAGATGGTGTCTCATCGTGGTTTTGATTTGCATTTCTCCAGTGACCAGTGATGGTGAGCATGTTTTCATGTTTGTTGGCTGCATAAATGTCTCCTTTTGAGAAGTGTCTGTTCATATCCTTCGCCCACTATTTGATGGTTTTTTTTTTCTTGTAAATTTAACTTCTTTGTAGATTCTGGATATTAGCTCTTTGTTAAATGGATAGATTGCAACAATTTTCTCCCATTCTGTAGGTTGACTATTCACTCTAATGAGTTTCTTTTGCTGTGCAGAAGCTCTTAAGTTAAATTAGATTCCATTTGTCAATTTTGGTTATTGTTGCAATTGCTTTTGGTGTTGTAGTCATGAAGTCCTTGCCCATGCCTGTGTCCTGAATGGTACTGCCTAGGTTTCCTTCTAGGGTTTTCATGGTTTTAGGTCTTACATTTAAGTCTTTAATCCATCTTGAGTTAATTTTTGTGTAAGGTATAAGGAAGGGGTCCAGTTTCAGTTTTCTGCATATGCTTAGCCAATTTTCCCAACACCATTTATTACATAGAGAATCCTTTTCACTTGCTTGTTTTTGTCAGGTTTGTCAAAGATCCATGATTGTAGATGTGTGGCATTATTTCTGAGGCCTCTTTTCTCTTCCATTGGTCTATATATCTGTTTTGGTACTAGTACCATGCTGTTTTGATTACTATAGGCTTCTAGTATAGTTTGAAGTCAGGTAGCGTGATGCCTCCAGCTTTGTTCTTTTTGCTTAGGACTGTCTAGGCTATACAGGCTTTTTTTTTGGTTTCATATGAAATTTAAAGTAGTTTTTTCTAATTCTGTGAAGAAAGCCTATGGCACCTTGATGGAGAGAGCACTGAATCTATAAATTACTTTAAGTAGTATGGCCATTTTCATATTGATTCTTCCTATCCATGAGCATGGAATGTTTTTCCACGTGTTTGTGTCCTCTCTTACTTCCTTGAGGAGTGGTTTGCAGTTCTCCTTGAAGAGGTCCTTCCCATCCCTTGTAAGTAGTATTCCTAGGTATTTTATTCTCTTTATAGCAATTGTGAATGGGAGTTCACTCAGGATTTGGCTCTCTATTATTGGTATATAGAAAGGCTTATTATTGGTATATAGAAAGGCTTGTGATTTTTGCACATTAATTTTGTATCCTGAGACTTTGCTGAAGTTGCTTATCAGCCTAAGGAAATTTTGCTCTGAGACATGGGGTTTTCTATATATACAATCACGTCATCTGCAAACAGGGACAATTTGACTTCCTCTCTTCCTGTTTGAACACGCTTTATTTCTTTCTCTTACCTGATTGCCCTGGCCAGAACTTCCAATACTATGTTGAAAAGGAGTGGTTAGAGAGGGCATCCTTCTCTTGTGCAGGTTTTCAAAGGGAATGCTTCCTGCATTTGCAGTGTGATATTCCCTGTGGATTTGTCATAAATAGCTCTTATTATTTTGAGATACGTTTCAAAGTTTATTGAGTGTATTTAGCATGAAGGGGAGTTGAATTTTACTGAAGACCCTTTCTGCATTATTGAGATAATCATGTGGGTTTTTTGTCATTGGTTCTCTTTGTTTGAAGCAGCCTTGCATCCCAGGGATGAAGCCAAGTTGATCGTGGTGGATAAGCTTTTTGATGTGCTGTTAGATTCAGTTTGCCAGTATTTTATTGGGTATTTTTGCATCACTGTTCATCAGGATATTGGCCTGAAATTTTCTTTTCTTGTGTCTCTGCCAGGCTTTGGTGTCAAGATGATGCTGACCTCATAAAACAAGTTAGGGAGGAGACACTCTTTTTCTATTGTTTGGAATAGTTTCAGAAGGAATGGTACCATCTCCTCTTATACATCTGTTAGAATTCAGCTGTGAATCTATCTGATCTTGGGATTTTTTTTTTTTTGGTAGGTAGGCTATCAATTACTCTCTCAATTTCAGTATTTGTTATTGGTCTATTCAAAGATTCAACTTCTTTTGATTTAATTTTGGGAGGGTGTATGTATCCAGGAATTTATCCATTTCTTCTATGTTTTCAAGTTTATTTGCATAGAGGTATTTATAGTATTCTCTGTTGGTAGTTTGTATTTCTGTGGTATCAGTTGTGATCTCCACTGTATCATTTTTTATTGTGTCTATTTGATTCTTCTCTTTCTTCTTTATTAGTCTGGCTAGCGGTCTATTTTGTAACTCATTTCAAAAACCCAGCTCCTGGATTCATTGATTTTTGAGGGGTTTTCCATGTCTCTATCTCCTTCATTTCTGCTCTGATCTTAGTTATTTCTTTTCTTCTGCTAGCTCTTCAATTTTGTTTGCTCTTGCTTCTCTAGTTTGTTAATTGTGACATTAAGGTGCCGATTTTAGATCTTTCCCACTTTCTCCTGTGGTCATTTAGTGCTGTAAATTTCCCTCTAAACACTGCTTTAGCTGTGTCCTGAGATTCTTGTTTGTTGTGTTTTTGTTCTCATTGGTTTTAAATAGCTTATTTATTTCTGCCTTAATTTTGTTATGTACCCAGTAGTCATTCATGAACAGGCTGTTCATCAGTTTCCATAGTTTTGTGGTTTTGAGTGAGTTTCTTAATACTGAGTTCTAATTTGATTAAAATTAGTGGTCTGAGAGAATGCTTGTTATTATTTCCGTTCTTTTCTGTTAAGGAGTGTTTCACTTCCAATTACATGGTTAATTTTAGAATAAGTGTGATGTGCTGAGAAGAATGTATATTCTCTGGATTTGTGGTAGAGAGTTCTGTAGATGTCCATTAGGTCCACTTGGTCCAGAGCTGAGTTCAAGTCCTGAATATCCTTGTTAATTTTCTGTCTTGTTGATCTGTCTAATATTGACAGTAGGGTGTTAAAGTCTTCCACTATTATTGTATAAGTTTCCAAGTCTCTTTAGGTCTCTAATAATTTACTTTGTGAATCTGGGTGCTCCTGTATTGGTACATATATATTTAGGATAGTTAGCTCTTCTTGTTGTACTGATCCCTTTACCATTATGTAATTCCCTTCTTTTTCTTTTTTTGATCTTTGTTTAAAGTCTGTTTTATCAGAAACTAGGATTGCAACCTCTGTTTTTTTTTCTTTCTATTTGCTTAGTCAATATTCCTCCATCCTTTTATTTTGACCCTATGTGTGTCTTTGCATATGAGCTGGGTCTCCTGAATACAGCACTGCAATGCGTCCTGACTCTTTATCCAATTAGCTAGTCTGTGTCTTTTAATTGGGACATTTAACCCATTTTCATTTAAGGTTAATATTGTTATAATTTGATCCTGTCATTATAAAGCTATCTGGTTATTTTGTATATTAGTTGATTCAGTTTCTTCATAGTGTCAATGGTCTTTATAATTTGTTATGTTTTTGCAGTGGCTGATACCTGTTTTTCCTTTTCATATTTAGTGCTTCCTTCAGGAGCTCTTCTAAGGCAGGCCTGGTGGTGACAAATCTCTCAGTATTTGCTTGTTTGTAAAGGATTTTATTTCTTCTTTCTTATGAAGCTTATTTTAGCTAGATATAAAATTCTGGGTTTAAAATTCTTTAAGAATGTCAAATATCGACCCCCCACAAACCCCAAAAACTTTTGGCTTGTAGGGTTTGTGCAAAGAGATATGCTGTTAGTTTGATGGGCTTCCCTTTGTGGGTAATTCGACCTTTCTCTCTGGCTGCCATTAACATTTTTTCCTTCATTTCAGCCTTGGCGAATCTGAGGATTATGTATCTTGGGGTTGCTTTTCTCCAGAAATATCTTTGTAGTGTTCTCTGTATTTCGTGAATTTGAGTGTTGACCTGTCTCGCTAGGTTGGGGAAGTTCTCCTGTATAATATCCTAAAGAGTGTTTTCCAACTTGGTTCCATTCTCCCCATCACTTTGAAGTATACCAATCAAATGTAGGTTTGGTCTTTTCACATAGTCCCATATTCCTTGGAGGCTTTGTTCATTCCTTTTCATTCTTTTATCTCTAACCATGTCTTCATGCTTTATTTAAGTTGATCATCAATCTCTAATATTTTTTCTTCTGCTTGATCGATTTGGCTATTGATACTTGTGTTTGCTTCATGAAGTTCTCGTGCTGTGTTTTTCAGCTCCATCAGGTCGTTTATGTTCTTCTGTAAACTGGTTATTCTAGTTAGCAATTCCTCTAACCTTTTTTCAAGATTCTTAGCTTCCTTCCATTGGGTTAGAGCATGCTCCTTTAGCTTGGAGGAATTTGTTACTACCCACCTTCTGAAGCCTACTTCTGTCGATTCACCAAATTCATTCTCCATCTAGTTTTGTTCTGTTGCTGATGAGGAGTTGTGATCCTTTGGAAAAGAAGAAGTGTTTTGGTTTTTGGAATTTTCAGCCTTTTTGCTCTGGCTTTTCCTCCTTTTCATGGATTTTCTACCTTTGGTCTTTGATGTTGGTGACTTTCAAGTGGGGTTTCTGTGTTGATGTCCTTTGTGTTGATGTTGATGCTATTCCTTTCTGTTTGTTAGTTTTCCTTCTAATAGTCAGGCCCCTCTGCTGCAGGTCTGCTGGAGTTTGCTGGAGGTCCACTCCAGACCCTGTTTGCCTGGGTATCACCAGCAAAGGCTGCAGAACAGCAAAGATGGCTGCCTGTCCCTTCCTGTGGAAGCTTCATCCCAAAGGGCTACCCAACAGATGCCAGCCAGAGCTCGCCTGTATGAAGTGTCTGTCAGCCTCTTCTAGGAGGTATTTCCCAGTCAGGAGGCATGGGAGTTGGGGACCCACTTGAGGTGGCAGTCTGTCCCTTAGGAAATCTCGAGCACTGTGCTGGGAGGTCTGCTGCTCTCTTCAGAGCCAGCAGGCAGAAAAGTTTAAGTTTGCTGAAGCTGTGCCCATAGCTGCCCCTTTCCCCACATGCTCTGTCCCAGAGAGATGGGAGTTTTATCTATAAGCCCCTGACTGAGGTTGCTGCCTTTCTTTCAGAGATGCCCTGCCCAGAGAAGAGGAATCTAGAGAGGCAGTCTGGGTACAGCAGCTTTGCTGAGCTGTGGTGGTTTCCACCCAGTTTAAACTTCCAGGTGGCTCTGTATACACTGTGAGGGGAAAACTACCTACTCAAGCCTCAGTAATAGTAGACGCCCCTCCCCCCACCAAGCTCAAGTCAACTTCAGACTGATGTGCTGGAAGTAAGAATTTAAAGCCTGTGGATCTTAGCTTGCTGGACTCTGTGGGGGTGGAATTCACTGAGCTGGACCACTTGGCTCCCTGGCTTTAGCCCCCTTTCCAGGGGAGTGAATGGTACTGTCTAGCTGGCATTTCAGGTACCACTGGGATATGGAAAAAAAAAAATCTCCTGCAGCTAGTTCGGTGTCTGCCCAAACAGCCACCCAGTTTTGTGCTTGAAACCCAGTGCCCTGGTGGCATAGGCACCAGAGGGAATCTCCTGGTCTCTGGGTTGCAAAGACTGTAGGAAAAGCATAGTATCTGGGCTGGAATGCACTGTTCCTCATGGCACAGTCCATCATGGCTTCCTTTGGCTAGCTTCCCTTGGCTAAGGGAGGGAGTTCCCCAACCCCTTGCACTTTCTGTGTGAGATGACACCCCACCCTGCTTCTGCTCACCCTTTGTGGGCTGCACCCACTCCCTAACCAGTCCCAATAAGAAGAGCCAGGTATCTCAGTTGGAAATGCAGAAATCACTTGTCTTCTGCATTGATCTCACTTGGAGCTGCATACCAGAGCTGTTCCTATTCAGCCATCTTGCCAGCCATCTTCATGAATAGTTCTTTTATATGCTAATGAATTTGGTTTGCAAATACTCTGCTGAAGATTTTTACATCCATGTTCATCAGTGATATTGGCTGACAATTTTCATTTCTTGCAGTGTCCTTGTTTGCTTTTGGTATCAGGGTAGTACCAGCCTCATAAGTTTGGAAGTTTCCCTCCTCTTCAATGTTTTGGAAGAGATTGAAACAGTTTGGTATTAGTTCCTCTTTAAATGTTTGATGGAATATATCAAAGAAGCCATCAGTTCCTGGGCTTTCTTTGATGGGAGACTGTTAATTACTGATTCAATCTCCTAACTTACTTTTAGTCTGTTTAGATTTTTTATTTATGATTCAGTCTTGGTAAGTTGTATATGTCTAGGAATTTATCCCTTTCATCTAAGTTATATAATTTGTTGTTCTATGAATGTTCACAGTACTCTCTTAAAATCCTTTGCTTTTGTCTGGTATCAGTTCAAGTGTCTTGTTTCATTTCTGATTTTGAGTCTTCTTTTATTCCTAGTTTAGCTAGAGGTGCATACATTTTGTTTCTTTTCAAAAAATCAATTTAGTTTTGATATTTTATATTGTTTTTCTAGTCTTTGTTTCTGCTGTGATCTTTATTTCCTTCTTTCTACTTTCTTCAAACTCAGCTTGTTTTCTTTTTCTAGCACCTTACGGTGTAATGTTAAGTTTATTCATTTGGAATCTTTGTTCTTGTGTGATAAAGGCATCTATTGCTATATACTTACCTCCTAGAACTTTGTTTTCTGCCTCCCATGTTTTGCTATGTTTCCTATCAATTTTTGTTTCTCTGCAGATATATTTTTAATTTCTTTTTTAATTTCTTTTTTAACCCACTGAGTTAGGAGCATGCTGTTTTGTTGGGATTCATTTACATGAAACTTGCCACATTGTTTAATAGTTATATATTTGTGAATTTTCCAAAATTCTTCATTGACTTCTACTTCCATAATATAGTGATTAGAAAAGATACTTGATATAATTTCAATCTTTTAAAATTTGTTAACACTTGCATTATGGCCTAACATATGATCTATTCTAGAGAAGGATTTTCATGCACTTAAGAATGCACGTTCTGTTGCTGTTGATATAATGTTCTGTATATGTCTGCACATTTATTAGAACTCCTTTGTATGCAATCTGCCCTTTTTCTCTTGCTGCTTTCAGATCCCTCTCTTGTCTTTGATTTTTGACAATTTAATTATAATATATCTTAGAGTTGTCTTTTTCTGATCGGAGACCTTAGACCTTCCTGTACCTAAATTTTTATCTTAGAGTTCAAAAGTTTCTTGCATTATTTCTTTAATCTTTTTTCCTTCTTTTCCTCTCTTTTCCTTCTTTAACTCTTGTTACTTACTTTCTCTGTTAATGCCATTCCATAAATCCCATAAGCTTTCTTCATTCCTTTTTATTCTTTTTTCTCTTCTATATATTTACAAATAACCTGTTTTCTAGTTCACAGATTCTTCTGTTTGATGAATTCTGCTGTTAAAATTTTCTATTGCATTTTCCTTTCAGTTTATTGTGGTTTTCAGATCCAGAATTTGTTGGCTTTATGTGGAGCTACATAACACTATATATATATATATATATAGTGGATATATATGTGTATATACACATTTAATTATTATTTTGGTGATTTATTGCTTTCCTGATTTTATTGTTTTTCTGTATTTTTTGAAATTTGCTATGCTGCTTTAATTATTTTTGAATCTGTATTTCTTTGGATTTAGTTACTGAAAGATGATTTTGTTCTTTTGATGATGTTGTGTTTCCTTCGGTTTTTTATGTCTTATTTTGATATCTGCACATTTGATGGAAAATTCACTTCTAGTCTTTATAAGCTAGTTTCACTATGAAACTACATTCCCTTATAGAGGGTGTGTGACAGAACTACTAGGGTAGATGCAGTGGTTTTGACACTCATGAAAGTTCCTTTTGTGTGGTCTCTGTGCAACTCTCTCAGCTGAGGTCAGTATTGATGAAGATTTTAGGGATCCTCAGTTGCTAGATCTGTGATTTCCAAAGTGGCAGTGAGGCTCATTGAGGTTCTTTAGTGGTGATGGCTGATAGTGTCTTTTCCATATCTTTTTCTGCCGCAGAAGTGGCTGAAGAGATAACTTCTTGGCACTGAGTATGGTTTGTGGACTTGTTTGCAGTGGACGTGGCATTGTTGTGTGATCAGTGGTATCCATTGAGCCAGCCAGAGATCTGGGGCCTAACTTAGGCGTGTTAATCAGGAATACATGAGACTAGGTAATTCATTTTATTTTTTAAAAAGAGGTTTATTTTGGCTTATGGTTCTACATGCTTTACAGGAAGCATGGTGCTGGTATCTGTATCTGGTGAGGGCTCAGAAAGCTTACAATTATGGTAGAAGGTTAAGTGGGGAGCAGATACAGCACATGTCAAGAGAAAGCAAAAATAAGTTGCTGTTCTGGACTCTTTTAAATAACCAGATCTCACATGCACTAATAAAGAACTCACTCATGACCATGAGGACAACACCAAACTATTCATAAGGGATTTTCCCTGATGAGGCAAACAGCTTCTGCTAGGCCCAAATCCAACACTGGAGATCACATTTTAACATGATATTTGGAGGGAACAAAACATCTAAGCCATATTATTCTTCCCCGGCCCCTCTCAAATCTCCTGTCCTTCTCCCATTACAGAAAACAATCATTCCTTCTCAATAGTCCCCCAAAGTCTTAACTTATTTCAGCATTAACTGAAAAGTCCCAAGTCTCATTTGAGACTCAAGGTAAGTTATTTCCACCTATGAGCATGTAAGATCAAAAACAAATTATTTACTTCCAATATACAGTGATGGAATGTGCATTGGGTAAACATTCCTATTCCAAAAGTGAGAAATCAGTCAAAAGAAAAGGGCAGCAGGTCCCAATGCAAGTCCAAAAACCAGCAGGACATACATTAAACTTTAAGGCTCCAAAATAATTATTGATCCATGTCCTGCATCCTGGGCACACTTATGCAAGGGATAGGCTCCCAAGGCCTTTGGTAGTTCTGCCCCTGTGGCTTTTTTAGGCTGAGATTGTCAGCTTCTTTGATCTGAAGGGTGGTCCCCCCATTCCTACAGCTCTTCTAAGCACTGCTCCAGTGCAGACTCTGTGTGGGAACTCCAATCTCACATTTCTCCTGGCATTTTTTCAGTAGAGTTTCTCTGCAGGAGCCCTGTCCCTGTGGCAGGCTTCTGCCTGGGCACCAGGATTTTCCACACATCCTCTGAAATCTAAGTGAAAGTTGTCAAGCTTCCTTCACTCTTAAATTATGTGTGCCTCCTGACTTAACACCATGTGGATGCCACCAAGGTTTATGGTGGCTTGTGTTCTCCAAATTAGCAGCCCAAGCCATACCTGATACCCCTTGAGCCATAGCTGTAGGTACAGCAGTGTGGATATGGGAAGCTGTGTCCCAAATTGGTACTGAACAATGCCCTGAGCCTGGGCCCCAAAATCATTCAGTTCTCCTAGGTGTCTGGGCCTGGCATGGGAGGGGCTGCCTTGAAGATTTCTGAAGTGCCTTCAAGGCCTTTTCCCTATTTTGTTGACTATTAGCTCTTGGCTCTCTTTTAGTTGTGCACATATCTCTAGCAAGCAGTTGTTCAGCAGCCAACTTGTATTCCTCTCCTGAAAATGATTTTTCCTTCTCTATCACTTGGCCACGTAGCAGATTTCCTGAATTGTATGCTCTACTTTCCTTTTAAATATAAGTTCCTTTTAGTCATTTTTCTTTTTGCTCTTGTATCTGATCATAGGCTACTAGAAGCAGCCATGTCACTTCTTGAATGTTTCGCTGCTTAAAAATTTCTTCTGCCATATACCCTGAGTGATCACTCTTACATTCAAACTTCCACAACCCTAGGACATAGACATAGTGCAACCAAGTTAACTGCTAGGGCATAACAATAGTGACCTTTGTTCCAATTCCAAATAAATTCCTCATTCACTGAGACCTCATCAGCTTTCTATTAGCATTTTAGTCACAACCACTTAAGTTTTTAAGAAGTTCCAAACTTTCCCTCATCTTCCTGTCTTCAGAGACCTCCCAAACTCTTCCAACCTTGGTCTGCTATCAAGTTTAAAAGGTGCTCCACATCTTCAGGTAGCAGTGCCCCACTCTTGGTACCAATTTTCTGTGTTAGTATCTTTGTGTTGCAATAAAGGAATATCTGAGACTGGGTAATATATAAAGAAAAGAGGTTTATTTTGGCTCATTATTCTGCAGGCTACATAGGAAACAAGGTGCCAGCATCTGCTTCTGGTGAGGCCTCAGGAAGTTGATAATCATGACAGAAAGCAAATGGAACATATGTGTCACATGGCAAGAGAGGGAGCAACAGAGAGAGGAGAAAGTCCTAGACTTTTTTAAACAATCAGATCTCACATGAACTCAGAGTAAAAAATTATTTATCCATGAGGACAGCACCAAGACATTCATGAGGGATTTGCCCCTATGACCCAAACACCTCTCACTGGGCTCTCCACCTCCAACATTGGAGGTCACATTTCAGCAAGAGATTTGGAGGAGACAAAACATCCAAACCATATCAATGTGGGCACCTGATGAGGGACTACAGCTTTGAGATCCAGGACCCTAATGACAATGGTGCACCAATTGCAGTTACCCCCACTGCCATGTTGGTAATAGAATGCATGGTATAAATGATTTTGAAGCAGCCATGGAGCCAATAATGGGAGCACTGGCATTAGAGAAGCTCCATGTTTGGAGTAGGGTCCAGCTTTCTATTGCATCTGAGCTGGTGTCTGGAGCATGGGCACATGCAGCAAGTACTTGGTTCCAGGCTTGGGGTGTGAACTAGCTAATTATGGAAATGACTTTGTGGTCTGAGATGTGTGTTGGTGTTTGATCCAGTGTAGTCACAGAACTTAGCTCTGGACTATGAGAACTCATGGAGTTGCTGAAGCTTAGGGGTCAAGGCATGCAAGGGGTTGGGATAAATGGCAACTGCTTTCCCTAAGCTGCTCAAAAGAGTAACCACTTACTAGGTGGGCAAGAAGTGTGGAGCTCTATGGAGCTTCATATTCTCAGCAACACTGCCACTTGACAAGAACCGAAAAAATCATTGATGGAACTGACTTAAACTTGAGTTGTCTCTCAATTTGTTTTCTAATTACCAAGTCTCATCACATGGTATTAGCAATAATCAGGTTTAAACACTCTCAGCAGCAAGATGTAAACAATTTTCTGGAAAAGACTACAAAAATATTTTAAAGGGCATACATGTTTTCATTTACTTCTTGCATCTGCCAATCAGTAGCACCATTTTCTTAGAATAATATAACAAAGTAAAAAGCAGATATATTAATAAGACTCTAAATATCTTTCAACCATGCTTGCTTTATGGCCTGACTTAGAGAAATTTATTCCTAAGCATTGAATAAGAAAAAGGATTCCTGCTTTCTGTCAATGTATGAATCCCCCACTCATACCTAAAGTACAGTCAATTGCCAATTTATCTTTTCTATGGAGCAAAAATATCTATATTACTCATATATTAAATTGATAGTATTTCTATCAATGAAGAACAAAAAAAAAATTTGTTTCCCTTTCCAAAGTGCTGCCCAGAGAAAGTAGTAAATTTACTTTTAGAAATCACTGGAAAGCAAATAAAAATTAAACTCTTGATTAAAACCCAGATGTTGAAAAATCCTTCACCAAACTCCAGGGCAAAAATTTCAGGAATACAGATGCCAAAGAAACTTAATGTAAAAACTAGTGTTGACAGGGAACCAGCAGGGCAAGATCATAGGAAGCAAAAAGCATGTAATTAGATATTTGATCTGTGACATGTTATAGTTAAGTCAAAATGATCTGATCCAAGTTACAGCACAGTTTGAAAGGCTTACAATGAAGCCAAAAGCAAAGAACAAAAGGATCACATGGACAGAGGATCCAGAGCAGTAAATAAACCAAGACACGCTCTTGGAGCAGACTAACATCTCTACTGGGTGAGGGCCTGGGGGTTACCATGTCAAGAACAATCACATCTGAGAATAACTTTACAAATTTATAGCTTTACAAGTATTCTATGTATACATATATATGTATGTTGTGAAAGATGTTTCTTTTCTTTTTTACCTATGACTTTTAACACATTCACAGGCCGGAAAAATTATAAATTTACCAAACACTAAGCTACCCCATGCTTAGATCCTGAAGATTTCTGTTGTCCTTACCTAGGCATCATAAACATCAAACTCTAGGATGGCAGAGAAATATCAAAAATCAACCTGAATGGACACTAATCAAAGAATAGAGGAAAAAATGTGATGCTCTATCTCTACAAGAGTCAAAGCTTTGCTCAGTTGAATTATAAGCCCAAGTCTGAAGCTTCCAACTGATTCTTTGCTACAAAACATAAAATTCCAGGATGAATCTAAAAAAATATGAAAAGCATTTCATTTTTACCAAATCAGTAAGTGCAACGTAGTTACTGACCTGATTATTAACAATACTTTTAGGGTTTTTAAAATTCTATTCCCAGTTGATTTACTCAAGATCTACTTCAAAAAATAGAATTGTTTCCAGAGTTAAGGCATAGATCTAACATTAATCAAAGAATTGGCTAGTAAAGCATTACTCCATGGTTGATTTAATTTATATGTAAAATAAGTTGAAAGGATGGGTGAAAAGGGAGGAAATATTTATCTTTAAGTGCAACTGATGTATTTTTTATTTAAAATTTCAACACATCATTGAGATTATGAAATTATGAAAAGAAGTGAGGGGAATGAATCAGACTGGAATATACGGAATTTTTGCTGTCAGTTTAATTAGCCATGTGACTTTAAGCAACTTTCATACCTTCTCTGAGTTTCACCTTCCTAACCTCTAAATAGGATTAAGATATTAAATGTCACATAACAGATATGCGATAACATATATAAAGGGCCTGATTCAAAGTTTGTCATATATCAAATGCCAGTAAATTGTGCCCAGAGTGAGATTTATCATGCAGTTGATAAAACTTGTGCTTCAGGTAACTCATTGGTAAGATGGAACCAAATGAGTTCTCATTTGATTGGAACTCCTTCTAGTTTCTGGAAGAAGCCCTAGAAATCTGTAATTTTTGTGGTATACATCAACCTCAATTTTTAAACTTTTGTTTTATTATATCATTGTAAATAAATTTAACTCAATACATTTGTCTTTGTAATATTGTATGTGTTCTATTTCTTTTTTCTTTGTTTTCTTTCTTTGTTTTTTTTTTTTTTTTTTTTGAGACTGAATATTGCTCTATTGCCCAGTTGCCCAGGCTGTAGTGCAGTGACACGATCTCTGTTCACTGCAAACTCCACCTCCTGAGTTCAAGCAACTCTTGTCCCTTTGCCTTCTGAGTAGCTGGGATTATAGGCACCCACCACCATACCTGACTAATTTTTATATTAGAGATGGGCTTTCACCATGTTGGTCAGGCTGGTCTCAACCTCCTGACCTCAGGTGATCTGCCTACCCAAGCCTCCCAAAGCACTGGGATAACAGGCATGAGCCGCCACACCCAGCCTGTATTCTTTTACTTAAATTGAGCTTAGAGTCTCACAAAACCTCTATCTACCCATAGTTGTGCCATTATTATTATAGTCACTTCAGTGATAATTAGCAGCACTAAAATAGGAAATTTGGCTGAATTTCCTAGTTCAAAATAACACAAAAGTTTACTTTTCAAGAAAATAAGCATGTGAAACTGAGCTCACAAGTGCATATAAGTTATTTTAAACAATAAACACTGTTTATTGTTTTAAAATAAACTGTTTATTTTTTAAATCATTACTGTCAACAGTGGGTTTGTAGTTTGAAGACAGTGACTTGATGTCTATGGGAAGTTAGAAGCCAAGTATTCTTTCAAATCTATTGTCTCCAAATAGACAGTTGTTTGACTGAGTTAAGTCAGGAGTAGCTGTGAAAAGTTACACTGTCAAAACTTCAGTATATTTGGAGAAGAAAGCAGCTCCTGTTATTTTAACCTCTAGAGATGGAGAACAGACGCTTGGTGTTAGGAGGAAGGAGGCTGGATTTAAATGATATTGGATCAAACCCAAAACTGTCAAGCCAGGTAGGATGTTTACAGAGGTCATGTCCACCCAGAGCTGGAACTTCAACATCAAAACTTTAGGAATAAACAAAAGAGTCCAATTATCAATATGCAACTTACTCAAATATAAAAGAGTGAAAGGAGAGAGTGGGGAAGAAGACAATGTGGGAAAAGATGTCCTCCTTCCCCAGGATGAGACAATGCCTCTGAGCAGCAAGTGGGAGGAGTGAATCTGTTGTCCTCCCTTGTTTGATCCCATGAGTCTCTTATATTGAAAGCATGTTATTGTCTAGTATCTCAAGATACAAAGCACATAACATATTCTAGTGTTACCTGAAGAAACAGCTATCCTTCACCATGGAGGAAAAACTGCTTGCGTCAGATTTACTGAATGAGAGAATACCTGGATATGCTTAGACTAAGGGATTTCATGGGTGATTTTCATTATAAACTATTTTGCTTTACACCTAGTTTGAGAAACTAAGAAGTGATTCTATTATACCTCAAAATAGGATTACTTCCAATCAAGATTCTATGAAAGAAATGGGAAGAATGCAAGTATAGATTATCTGGTCCTGACATTCAGATATGCAAAAGAAAATATGCCTCCATAGTTTTCTACAAAACAACTCAAACTCTCATCCTACCTCATTTTAGTTTATTCTGATTAGCTTAAATTTGAAATGACTAATTTTAACCAAGAGATTCCCTTCCATACTTTTCTTTCCCAGGTTCCTGGGTTCTTACATAACTTTGTAGGAATTAGTGTGTGTTAGGGGAGGGACTACTGGTTGTCATTAGTCAGCACCTGGTGACTTGCTTACACTTTCACCCTTTCTGATCCTGGCATCTCATCCTCCCAGGCTGACATTCATGGAGATCCGCGATCTGATTGGTCACAGTCATTGTTCCACAAAACCTGTGTTTGAGATGTATTCAAACTGAGAGGTCTTTTCTGATCCTTCATTCATCAGCTTTTTTCTTCCACTCTTGGGGCTCTGGGATAGTTTGGCAGTTTTTCCTGTACCCTTTTGTGGTCATAGGAAAATGTCCTGTAGGACTGTCTCAAGTCATGTAATACCACCATCTCTACTGTACTGCACCAAGGTAATGTCGTACAGGAAAAATCTCAAACTTTGCTGGCTTTATTGAGCTGCACCTTAAAAATAAGTATAGGTCCCTTTTCCCCCTGAACAACAAATTTAAATGGGAGAATGTAAGATGTTCTTTCATCTGCCTCCAGATGGAAGTAACAAGGGAGAACATAGCATACCCTTTCCAATCTCAGAGACTTACATCCAGGATTCACTCTGTTGTACTTTTTTTTTTCTATTACCACCTTAAGCCTACTTAAGGAATCTTTGTCAAGACTGAGAAAAATCTATCATTTTTTTCAAATGGTTTTAACTTTATGCTCTGAATCTGTCAGTTTCCGCTTCTGAAAAATATAAAAACCAGGCTCCTTCAATTCAAAATTCCTAAATACTATTATATTTGCCTTGAATTTCAAAAAGCTATTTCAAAATGCTAAAGCTAAATAATCATTTATTTCTGTCACCATGTATTTTTGCAATAACATCTCTACCATGAGAGTAATAAGCCCAGAATGACTTAGCTACTAGATCAAGGGAAAATAGTCAATGACATTCTGAGGGAGGAAACATACCAGCTGATGTGACATACATCACCTCGAAAAAATTTCATCTAGGAGGAAAACTAGTTAAATGACAACATCTCAGATCCATGCTGAGAAGACCCATCAACTTCATTTAGTGGAAGAAATTTCTTACATATTTTTTAGTTGGGTTTCTCCACAAACATGGAGGAGACAGGGGCTTAGAGCTGTGGTTGACAGCAGAGATCTCTGTGGCAAAGGAAACTGAGTGAATCCTACTGAACATTTTTTCTAAAGCATCTTCGAATGCCAAAGCAACTGGAAGTCATGGATTTCTTTATGGGATAATGTAACTTTTTATTCGCTGTAATTCCACAATTTAAAATATCCTGTTCTAAACATATCTGTATAAATCAGTATAACTGTGAGTAAAATCTCTCTTCCTCCCTCCTTTTCTCCCTCCCTCATATCCAACTCACTCTTTTTCCATAAATGTGTAAAAAACAAGTAGATATGGGCATAGGATGCATCATTTGCAAGTAAAACAAACAAAATAGGTATGATCAGTTTTATCCCATTATATTTTCATTCACTTTCATTTGTAATCTCTTCATTTATTATGTCTCTCATTTGCAGTACTGACTGTAATAGTAGTAAATACCAAATTAAAAAAAATAAATAAAGGGAAATAACTTAAAACTGGGAAAATTGTGGATTTATTTTTCTAGAATCTAGTAAAGGCTCTGCTGTATTTTTCTGTAGGAATTTATTCAGCTCAAACACCAGTGTTTTACACAGCTTGAGAACTATCCTGAAACCATCTGATACTATGATAATAATTTATTCTTGTTCTATCTCTTCGTGATTTGGAAGCAGCTGGTTCCTACAGCCTATCTCTTCTCTACACAGATTGCAAAGAGCATAAACAGAGCAATTTTGACACTCCAGTGTAGTTCACATTTTATTGAAAGTAAAACTTTAATCTATGGCTCTTGTGGATACAGAGCCTCAGGGCAATAGGTTCTGTTTGTTTTTGTGTTTATTTTTGTTTGTATTGGTTTTTAGTGAAGGACAGCTAGAGCTATGAAGGAAATAGATTTTAAAAGAATTTCTATCTTGAGAAGACATCTCTCAGCAGCTCTTAGTCCAAACAATGTTATACTTCCTGCCAAATGTATTCAAAAAAGTATTTCAGGCCTGATGTGGTAGTTCATGCTTGCAACCCCAGCACTTTGGGAGGCAAGGCAGGCAGATCACCTGAAGTCAGGAGTTTGAGACCAGACTGGCCAACATGGTGAAACTCCTTCTCTACTTAAAATACAAAATTAGTTGGGTGTGGTGGCGTGTGCCTGTAATACCAGCTACTCAGGAGTCTGAGGCAAGAGAATCGTTTGAATCTGGGAGGTGGAGGTTTCAGTGAGCCAAGATTGTGCCACTGCACTCCAGCCTGGGCATAGAAGCAAGGCTCCATCTCAGAAAAAAAAAAAAAAAAATGAAGTCATTCTTGTTACTTGAGAGCATTTGGAAGGAGGAACACACCAGAAACTGTCCATTGTGCAGCTTCCCTTTTGCAGTGATTTGAGCAAGAGTGGATAAAGAGAGAAGAGGCAGTAGAATTACAATTGATAGAACCCATTACATTCACACAGAAAGCATCTTTCCTTTACAGGCTGAAATTTGAACAACTGCAGGCAAGCCTCTACTGCTCTCAACAATGAGCCCTGGATACAGAATACAGAAACAAACTATCTGAGTCAGAGGCAGAAACAGAACTAAGATAAAGACTTAGAACAGACCAAGAATCAACTGTATTATTCTCACCATACCCAGCTAGGGACTTCTCCAGGAGCAAGAAAATAGGGGGTAAACAGCTTTCAATTCCAAAACCTGTTCAGATGACTGGGTAGCAGTTGCTGCAGTGCTGTTAGGAAATCTCACCTGATTTCATTCTATATAAGCTCCATGTTTGAGCCCAATGGCTGTCCGTCCGTAGGTGACACTTAAAAAGAAACACTTGTGCTATAGGTGTACAACCCCAAGCTTAGAAAAATACTGCACACGACCTGCAAGCAATTATGTATTTAGGCCTCTATTAACTATAAATAGAATACTTTAAAGAAAGGATTTTATATTTCAAACAATTCTTTGGTTGATGTTATAAAGTATCAAGTTGAAAACCTTGTTCAGAGTTTGTTTAGGAAGAGCATGTGCATGAGAAGACCCCACATTAAATTGCAGTTACCATCCTGGGTCACTGACAGATTTAAAGAAATTGTTCCATCACAGGGAAACATGCCTATTGAAACAAGTTAGTAAGTGGTCTCCTTTTGAAATGTGTCTAAAAAGAGCCCAAATGTTTAAAAGCTAGCAAGTGGCAAGAAAATACACATAACTTCATCTTTAAGTAGAAGACATACATTTAATAATTCTGAAGTAAGATCATAACATTGATGTAGTTGATAGGTTTTTGCTGAACCACTGAATTGGTAATTAAACTGACCTATTATTATAAACTATGGCACCTTAAACCTCATAATATGACAGTTGTTTCATCATGCTATCAAAATATTAAGTCCAACATTTATCCTGGTATCTTTAAACAAGAGACTGATTAACCTTACCTTAGGTGATCTGTATAAGCCTGTGATTCAGAAAGTGATCGATGTGCTATTGCAGAGAAAATCCACGAACTAGAGGTCAAATGACCTGGATCTCATTTCTGGCTCTATGCTTTATGAACTTGGTAGAATCTAGTCTTCTATTAATAGTAAGCTTTGACTGGGTTATGTCTGTGAGCTCTGCCAACTCTAATCTTGGTTTTTATTATTAAGCTTCAAAATATCCATAATACAAGAAGGAATGAAATTTATATCATTTATACTTAAAAACATAAACGTATAAATTACCAAGATTAAACTCTCCTCAGTATAATCTTAATACTAGATATATTTTTTATTTTCAACTTTAAATTGGCCATCTACTTAGAGAGAATGAGCTTTCCCTTAAATAGAGTTTACTATTAACTAATTAACTATTCAATTTGGTTAAATAAGCTAAAATTTATTTTTAAAATTTTATAAATTTGATACAAGCACAGGCTACCACATAAAAACAGGTGAGATTTACATGATTATTTCTAAGTAAAAATAAGGTAGGCATATAGCATCATCATAGATTAATCACTAAGTTATATTTAAGTAATTTTTCATTCAAATTAAGAATAATCTTAGCACTTTGGGAGGCCGAGTGGGTGGATCACCTGAGGTCAGGAGTTCAAGACCAGCCTGGCCATCATGGTGAAACCCCATCTTTAAAAAAAAAAAAAAAAGGAAGCAGGTATCAACATTTTAATGTATTCATTATACCTAAGAAAACACAAAAGACTATCTCTGGAGAATTTAGCTAATTTAATCCCCTAAATCTGAAATTTGCAGATATATCCCAATATGCTTATCATAGACTACAGCAATAGCTTGATGTTTAATCCCTAAATGACATTAAACCCATAACCATCACTTAGCAGAAAAACATCATTAAAGTAGAATTGAATTCATAATTTGTTATTTGGAGAGGCCTTAGTAACTTTTTGTAAAAGCTCCAAGAAGACTGTAACAAAAATAGAAATATTGGCATGGGATATACTACTTCTTTGCCTGCTTTAAAAAGTGGTGTCAGTGACAACGTTTATTAACATGGAAAAGAACACTAATTATATCAAATTCTCAATTAGAAAGCTTGAAACATGCATTTCTCTGAATTAAATATCAGTTGCACGTTGTCTCTCGCCAGTGACCATTTCAAACAGGGTTTCAGCAACACTAGGGCATCACAGTCCCATAATATGTTTTCATTCCAAGCACTAACAGTTGTGCTTGGAAAATATTAGTAATTTGCCCAAAAAAGTCATTTTAAAAAGCTATTATAAAATTATGAGACAGTTCAACAAGGGAATTCTTAAATGTGAATAATATATTTACAAAAAATTTTATAATATGAGGAAAACATCACAATCTCATGTCAGTGAAAATTCATAGTACAAAGCTGTATGTATAGAATAATGTCCACCATATAACATCTATAAATAAGAAATTTATTAAAATGAAAAAATTTTAATTATTTAAATTAGCTCTGGACATGACCTTGATTATATGCCTTCTTGTCTTTTTAATAGCTTAATTAGCAAGTGAAAATTCTGTGTATTCACGGTGTGCAGCATGATTTTTAAATTTACGTATACATTGTAGAATGGCTAAATCAAGTGCCTTAAGGCATGCATTACATCACATACTTACTTATTTTAGAATAAGAGAACTTAGAATATAGTATCTGAGCAATTTTCCGATGTACAATATATTGTATAAACTGTAGTCACCATGATGACAGATCTGTTGAGTTTATTTCTCATGTCTAACAGAAATGTTGTATATTTAGTCAAAATCTTTCCAATATTCCCATTCTTCAACCTTCGGTAAACACCATTTTACTGTTTTTATGAGTTCAACATTTTTGTAATTCATATATAAGTGATATCATGTGGAATTTGTCTTTATGTGCCTGGCTTATTCCACTTAACATATTGTTTTCCAGGTTCACTCATGTCATAATGACAGGATTTCATTCTTTTTTATGGCTGAATCGTATTTCACTGTGTATATATGCCACATTTTAAAATTACCATGCATCTGTTGATGAACATTTAGGTTAATTCCGCATCTTTGCTATGGTGAATAATGCTGCAGTGAACACAGGAGTACCTGTGCTTTTGGAGTCATATCTAATAAAAATTAAAAATCATTGCCCAGAAAAATGTCAAAGTTTTTCCTCTACGGTTTCTTCTACTAGTTTTACAGTTTCATGTCTTACATTTAGATCTTTAATCCATTCAGAGTTAATTTTTTAATGTTGTGTAAGTTATGCCTCTAATTTTATTATTTTGTATGTGGATATCGTTTTCGCAGCATTCCATTTATGGAAGACCTTGTCCTTTCCCCACTGTGTGTTCTTGGAATTTTCATTGAAAGTCAATTGGCCATGAATGTATGGATTTATTTCTGGGTTCTTTATTCTGCTTCTTTGGTCTATGTGCCTCTTTTTATGCCAATTTTATGCTTTTCTTCTGTTTTAAGTCCAAGACGTCCTTGTGCAGGTTTGTTACATGGGTAAGTTTTGTATTGCTGCATCTTGGTGTACAAATGATCCCATCCAAGGTAGTAAGCATAATACCCAATAGGTAGCCTTTCAACCCCCACCGCTCTCCTACCCTCCCCACTCAAGACGTCCCAGTGTCTGTTGGTTCCATTTTTATGTCATGTGTATTCAATACATAGTCTCACTTTTATGTAGGACATGCGGTATTTGGTTTTCTGTTCACTTATGTTTTGTTCATTTTTTTAAAATTATTTTTGTCTGTGATGTTTTAAAGGAGCACTCTTCAGGTTCTGAGAGTCTTTCCTCAGCTTGGTCTATTCTGTTGTTAATGGTTCTAACTTGTATTTTGAAATTCCTGTAGTGAATTTTTCATTTCCAAAGGGTAGTTTAGTTCTTTCTTAATATGGTTATGGGGGCTTTCAACTCTTTGGATTGTTTTACTGTTTTCCTTGGATCGGGTTTCAACAGCCCTTATATCTCTGAGCTTCTTTGCCATCCAGGTGCTGAATTCTACCATTTCAGTCTGGTTGAGAACCACTGCTGGGGAGCCAGTATGATCATTTGGAAGTAAGAAGTAATTCTGGCTTTTAGAGCTGCCAGAATGCTTGTCCTGGTTGTTTCTCATCTGTAAGGGCTAATGTTTTGTTACCCTTTGAAGTTACTGCCAAAGGGGTTTTTTTGGATGGGACTTTTGTTTTTAAACACTCTTTATTGCCCTTGAAGATTTGATCACGGTACGAGTTGGTATAGTTGAATGCTTCATTTCTGGGTGCTTTGAGATCCAAGGTTCAGCTTTGCACTCCTGGGCTGCATGCTGTAGGACCTGGGACTAGGTCTGTGGCTTGTCCTCTTGTTCCTTGAGGTAAAGCCCTGGCTGGGCTGGAGAGGCCAACGAACTACCAGACCCACTGGCAACAGCACTCTCTAGCAGAGGTAGGGGCAAGTGGCTATAAGTGTTTCAGTCTCCATGGAAAGGAAGCACAACCCAGCAGGGGCTATAGGGGCACTGTGGGTGAACATTCTCTGGAGAGTTGGCAGTGGGGTCACTGGCAAACACATTCTGATGGGAGGCTGTCAGTAAAATCGCTCCAGTGGGGCAGTGGTGTCCTTTGGCAAAAGCACTGTGGTGGATGGCCCCTGCCAAAAGCACTTCAAATTAAGGAGTAGCTGAGGCTGCACTGCATACAGGCATGGCCAGGCAGAGACTCTAACAGGGGGCCGGCGAGAGCAGGGGCACAGATCAGACGTGCCATGGTCCCATGGAATAGACATCCCTGTTCTCTCTCCAAGTATGGCAGATTACACAGATCAGAGCCTCTCCTTTAGGAGCCATTCAGGGCCTGGAATGCATCTCAGCACTTGGCACCCCAGGCAGGATTTCCAGCATACTCCCACTTCAGCCCTGGTGTCTAGGTCATCTCTCTAACCTCTCTCAGTGCCTTCTCTCAGGTGATCTGTTCCAAATATGCTAGTTTACTCAATATTCTCTTCTATCTGGGTGGAAGAAGTTCTTCCTGGCTGTGCCTAGTGGGCCATCTTGCCTAGATCTCTATTTTACGCTGTTCTCATTGCTGTCAATTTGTAGTGGATTTTGAAATGAGGTAGTGTGATACTTGCAGCTGTGTTCTTTTTGCTCAAGATTGCTTTGGCTATTCAGGATCTTTTATGGTTCCATACAAATGATAGAATTGTTTTTAAGGTTTCTTTGAAAAGTGTCATTAGAATTTTGATAGGATTTCATTTAACCTGTAGATCACTTTGGATAGTATGGACATTTTAACAATACTAATCCTTCTAATCCATGAATGTGAGATATCATTCTATTAATTTGTGTCAACTTATTTCATCAATATTTTATAGTTTTCAATTTATTGGTCTTTCAACTCCTTGGTTAAATGTGTCCCAAAGTATTTTATTTTTGTAGTAATTATGAATAGAATTGATTTATTGATGCATTTTTTGGATAGTGTATAAAAATACTATTTATTTTTGTGTGTTGATTATGGTATTCTAGAACTTTACTGAATTTGTTTTAACAGTTTTTTAGTGACATCAGGGTTTTCTATATGTGGAATCATGTTGTCTGCAAACAGACATTTTAAATCTATCCTTTTTAATTTGTATACCTTTCTTCCATAATTGCTCTGGCAAGGACTTCCAGTACTATGCTGAATAAAAATGGTGGTAATAAGTATTCTTGTCTTGTTTTGTGTCTTAAAGGAAAAGTGTTAAGCTTTTCCCCATTGAGTATGACATTAGCTATGGGCTTGTTGCATATGGCCTTTATTGGGTTGAGGCACATTCTTTCTATTCTTACTTTGAGAGTTTTTAATTATGAAAGGATGTCAAATTTCATCTAATGTCTTTTCTGCGTTTGTTGAGATAATCATATGACTTTGGGCTTCCTTTTACTAAGGTGGTGTATCACACTTATAGATGCACATATGTGGAACGCTCCTTGCAATCCAGAAATAAATCTCACTTGATTGCAGTGATTGTAGTGTGTAATGTGCTACTAAATTAGGTTTGCTAGTATCTTGTTGAGGATTTTTGCATCTATGTTTGTAAGAGATAGTGGCCTATAATTTTCTTTTCTTGTACTGTCCTTGTCTGGCTTTGGTATCAGAGATGACCTTATAAGATGACTTTGGAATTATCCCCTCTGTTTTTTTGGAAGTATTTGTGAAGGATTTCTCTCTCTCTCTCTTTTTTTTTTTTTTTTTTAATATCAGTAGAATCTGCATGGAAGCCATCAAGTCCTGGACTTTCCTTTGACAGGAGACTTTATTACAGATTCAATATACCACGCATTATTGGTGTCTTCAGATTTTCTATTTCTTTATGATTCAGTCTTAGTAGGTGATATGGTTTGGATATTTTTCCCCTCGAAATCTTATGTTGAAATGTGATCCCCAATGTTGGAGGTGGGTCCCAGTGGGAGGTATTTGGGTCAGAGGGGTGGATCTCTCACGAATGGCTTCGTGCCCTCCCCACAGTAATGAGTGAGTTACCACTCTATTAGTTGACACAGTATCTGATTGTTAAAAGCAGTCTAGCATTTATTTTTCCTCATTCCCTCTCTGGTTCCCTCTCTCACCATGTGACATGCCTGCTCCCTCTTCACCTTTTTCCACAAGTAAAACTGCCTGAGACCCTCAAGAAGTAGATACTGGCACCATGTTTTTTGTGCAGTCGACAGAACTGTGAGCCAAAATAAACTTCTTTATTTAAATTACCCATTATCAGGTATTCCCTTTATAGCAATATAAAATGGATGAATACAGTAGGTTTTATATTCCTACAAATTTATCCATTTCTTACAGGTTATCCAATTTGTTGATATATAATTGTTTATAGTTGTGTCTTGCAATCTTTGGTATTCCTGTAATATCTCAGTTGTAATATCTCTTTCATTTCTATTTTTAAAATTTTGGTTCCTCTTTTTTCTTACTCTAAGGTTTATTGATTTTGTTACCTTTGAAACACTTCTTAGTTTTGTTCATCTTTTCTAATGTTTTTCTCATATCTGTTTCATTTATTTCTGCTCTGATCTTTATTGTTTTCTTTTCCCTGCTACTGTAGCTCAGTTTTCTTCTTCTAGTTCCTTGAAGTATAATGCTTGGTCGTCTATTTGGGATCTTTATTCTTTAATGTAGGCATTTATTGCTATAAGCACCCCTCTTAGGACTGCCTTTGTTGCATCCCTCTAGTTTTTGTATATCATGTGTCAATTTTCATTTCTCTGAAGAAATGTTTTAATTTTCCTTTTTTCTTTGACCCATGGGTTTTAGGAGCATGTTTAATTTCCATGTATTTGTGAATTTTCTGATATTCCTCCTATTGGAGATTTCTAGTGTCATACCATTGTGGTCAGAAAAGATAGTTGATATGATTTCACTCTTCCTTGTTCAATTTTGTTATGACTTACTCTGAGGCCTATCACATGATCCATTCTGGAGTGCGTTCCATGTGCACTTAAAAATAATGTGTATTCTGTCACTATTGAATGGATGTTCTATATATGTCTGTTAGTCCAATTGGTCTAAAGTGCAGTGAAAATCCAATGTTTCCTTGTTGATTTCTATCTGAATGGGCTGTCCAGTGTTAAAAGTATGTTATTAAATTTCCTGTTACTCTCGTATTGCAGTCAGTCCCTCCCTCAAATTTATTAATATTTGCTTTGTATATTTTTGATATTCTGATGTCAGATATGTATATATTTACCATTTTTATATTCCCGTGAATTGACTCTTTATCATTATATATTGACTTTCTTTGTCTTTTTTAAAGTTTCTCACTTAAACTCTATTTTGCCTTATATAAGCATTGTTACTTCAGCTGTCTTTTGGTTTCCATTTGCAGGAAATATCATTGTACCTTTCTTCAGTTTCAGGCTATGTGTGTCCTCATAGGGTGAAGTAGGTCTCTTGTTTGCAGCATGAGTTTGCATCTTGTTTTTTATTCATTCAGTTACTCTATGCCTTTTGATTAGAGAATTTAATCTGTATACATTCAAGGCAGTTATGATAGATAAGTATTTACTACTGATATTTTGTTAATTGTTTTCTGGTTGTTTTGTAGATTCTTTCTTCATTTCTTCCTCTCTTGCTAACTTCCTTTGTGATTAGATTATTTCTTCAGTTGTAGGCTTTGATTCCTTACTTTTTATCTTTTGTATATTCACTTTGTCTTTGATGGTTACCATGAGTCTTACATAAAACATATGATATTTATAATATGCTATTTTAAATTGATAACAACTTAACTTTGATTGCATAGCACCACACTTTTAATCTGCCCTTCCCACATTTTTATTGTCACAATTTATATCTTTTTATATTGTATATCCCTTAAAAAATTATTGCAGCTATTATTTTTGATTGTTTTGTCTTTAAGCCTTCATACTAAAGATTTAAATAATATAAGTGATTTACATACCACCATTAAATATTTACTACAGTATTCCATAAAATCATTACAGTATTAGGCTATCTTGAAGTTGGCTGAATACTTTTACTATTGAGTTTTATACTCTGATATGTTTTTGTGTTACTATTTAGCATTTTTTTTCATTCAGTTTGAAGAACTCCCTTTAGCATTTCTTTTAAGGCAAATCTGGTGGTAATAAAATTCCTCAGCTGTTGTTTGAGAAAATTTTAATCTTTCCATTTCTGATGTACTGCTTTGCCAAGTATACTATTTTTGTTTGCCAGATATTTTTTCCTTTATCACATTGAATGTATCATTCCATTCTCTTCTGGCCTACAAGATTTCTCTTGAGAAATACACTGATAGTTACTGGAACTCCTTTTTATGTAATCTGCTTTTTAAAGTTTTGCTGCTTTTTGAATTTTTTTAGTTTTGGCAGTTTGATCATAACATGTCTTAAGGTAGTCTTGTTTGGATTAAATCTCACTGAAGACCTTTGACCTTCCTGTACCTACTTTCTTTAGATTTGTAGTTTTCTGCCATTATTTCTTTAAATAAACTTTCTAATACTTTCTCTTTCTTAAGATCCCATAACTAGAACAATTGTTATTTTGAAACTGTCCCATAAATTTCATAAGATTTGTTTATTCTTTTTCATTCTTTTGGTTTTCTCATGGCTATATTTTTAAATAGCCTGTCTTTGAGTTCATAGATCCTTTCTTCTCTTTGATCAGTTCTGCTGTGGTTGCTCTCTATTGTACTTTTTCATTCGTTCATTATCTATTTCTGCTGCAGAATTTCTGGGGTTCATTTTAAAATATAACTTCAATCTCTATTAAATTTCTCATTTTGGTCATTTATTCTCTTGAGTTTTTTTTGTTTTTTGGTTTTTTTGTTTTTTGTTTTTTTTTTTTTTAATTGTTTCTCTGTATTCTTGAAGTTTTCTTAGCTTCCTTTAAAACAATTATTTTGAATTCTTTGTTAAGCAATTCATATATCTTCATTTCTCTAGGTCAGTTACTGCTGCTGTAAAGTAGTCCTTTATGATGTTTCTCTGATTATTTTTGACCGTTGTGGCCATGTTTTGGTAGTTATGCATTTAAAGTAGACTTATTTCAGTCTTTTAAAACTGGCTTCTTCCAGGAAAGCCCTTCACCAGTTAACCTGTCCAGAGATTCTAAAGACTGTTTAGTGTGGTCCATAGGCAGACATGCTGCTGGAGTCCTCGGGCAGGCTAAATTGTGCCTGGGTCAGCCATTTGACTGTAGTGGCCTCTGAATCTCTGAGTTTCTGTCTGGAGCTGATAGGGTGGAACTAGAGCCTGAATGTACATGGGGCCAGCCTGAGCTAGGTCTACAGGTACTACCTGGCACTGGGGTTGGCCTTAAGACTGAATCTGCAGAGACCATCTAAGCACTGGGATGGGCCTGGTGCCTGGGTCCATTGGGACAAGCCTGGAACCTGGGTTCATGAGGGCCAGCATGGTGCTAGGCAGGCCTGGATCCTGAGTTCCTAAGAATGGGCTCATATCCAGGGTCCTTGGCAGCTGGCCTGGAACATTGATTTATTTGTGGTCTGGAACCTTAATTCTTGATGGCTGACCTGGCACCAGGTCCTACTGGAGTGGGCCAGGATCCTGAACCCACTGGAGTTTCAATCCACAGGAAATTATCTGGAGCCTGGGGCAGACCTGGTCCTAGGGTAGGTTGAGAGACTGGGACCATGAGAGTAAGCACATGGGATCTGTTCTGGAGGTTAGCTCCAAGAAGGCTGGCCTGGATACTGGATCCAGTTTGGAACCTGGATCCACCTGGATCCATAGGAGTGGTTCTAGAGCCTGGGTCCATTGGGAGCTAGCCCAGTGCTGGAATCTACTAGGGATACACCTGGGTCTACTTGAGTTTGGGGTTGCAGTGGCCAGCATGGGAACTCCCTAGGGCTCCAGAAACTTGCCTGGCCTTGGGAAGTCCTGAAGCCTGTGTCCAGAGGTACTCACCTCATTCCTGAGGCCAGGAGTATTGATGGGGACCTGATTCTGGGCTGTCTTAGAAACTGGAGTATGCTTACATCTTGTGGCCGCAGGGGCAGGCCTGGCACTGAAAAGGCCTGGAGCCTGCATCTTGAGGCAGGCCTGGTCCTGGAGTGGGCCAGAAACTCAGGACTCCTGGAGCTGGCTCAGTGTTCTAGTCTGTCCAGAGCCTAGAGCTACTGGGATTGGTTTGGCTATGGGACAAGCCTGGAATCTGAGATTGTGTAATCTGGCCTGGCACCAAAGAGGCTCTAAAGTTTGTGGCCATGAAGGTCTGTACTGTGCTGGTGTTTAGTGGGCAGGCCCAGTGTTGGGATCTGAGGCAATGTTCAGCATTTACTTTACTATCCCTCCCCATGCAGAGAATATCTCTCACCATCCGATTCTGTCTGTGGCTGGGAGAGGGATGACATAGGTAATGTAAAACTGTCCTTCCTACCCTCTGAAATGCCTATTTTGTTATTTTTCTGTTATGCTCAGGTGCCATAGTCTCTCACCTGGTTTTGTTAGCTCTCATGAAATGTTTTTCTGCATGAATAGATCAAATTGATGCTTCTATGGGGGACTAAAGCTGGAAATCCCTATTCTGCCATCTTATTAACATCCTTTCCTAATTATATTCTTTATACTTTCCTATATCTTTCAAATTATCTTTATTTATGAAAAGGAAGGATGGCTAAGGATATAATACAGAATTAAATATTTTTTGTTATTATAAAGGTTGATAGCCAGAATGATACAAAACAAACATGAAATCATTATTTATTTTTGAAACAGGGTCTGGCTCTGTTGCCCAGGCTGGCGTATAGTGGCCAGATCTCAGCTCACTGCAACCTCCACCTCCCAGGCTTACACAATCCTCCCATCACAGCTTCCCAAGTAGCTGCAACTGCAGGTGTGTGCCACCACACCCAGCTAATTTTTTTTTTTTGTAAAGACATGGTTTTTCCACATTGCTTGCCCAGGCTGGTCTCAAACTCCTAAGCTCAAGCAATCTCCCTGCCTCAGCCTCCTAAAGTGCTGGGATTACAGATATGAGCCACTGCACCTGGCCTGAAACCATTTAAAAGGAGCAAAAGAGTGCTTCCATACTCAATTCAAATAAATAAGACAGAATAAATTCCAGATTAGAAAAAAAAGTGGTCTTTAGGATTCAATAATCAGAGAGCAGTATCTTTAGTAAAAATGTTTTTTTTTCCCTAATAAGAGAAAGGAATCATTGTCTATATTCAGAACTGGGACTTCAGTCTTGTTTTTCTAGATATCTTGTGTTTCTTCTGATTAATGTCTACAACTCAGTGTTTGTGTTACTGAAGTCTGTGTCATCTACTCCACTGTCAAATAATATTTGAGACCATGTTATAACAAGTTTGTTATGAGACACCAAGAACAGACAAGTCGTAAGTCAGGCTCCTATGTTCATATCTTGCCTTCAGCACCTTTTTTGAATGCTGGCCAGTTTCTTAACTTCCATCTCAATTTCATCTTCAAGATGTAGATTATAACATCAAATGATTTTAAGATGATTAAATGGATAATGCTTATAAGCTGCTAATAATCTCTTCCACTCTACTCTGAAACCACACCCTTCCCATCTCATTTCCATTGCTCAGGTCCAAATCCAGGCCCATCCTAATCCCTCTTTTTTTACCACACCCCACATCTAACTTGTCAGCAAATTCTGCTGTCTCTGCCTTCAAAATAATGCAGGTTGTTCTGATCACTTCTCACCATCTCCATTGCCACCAACTGGGTAAAAACTGCTATCATCTCTTTTCTGGATTATTACAGCAGCCCCCTATCTATCACCCTTGCTTCCTGTGATATATTTGATATATTCTCTGTAAATACTGATATAAGCCATGTCATGTTATGCCTCCACCAGAACCCTTCAATGGATGCCCATTCTTGCTCAGAGGAAAAAGTAAATTCTCAACCAAGGTCTAAGAAGGCCTACAAAATTGGATACCTCACTCTCTCTGAGCTTAATTCTAATTTTCCCTGTAACACTTTTCTTCAGCCACACATGTCTCTGTACAGTTCATCTAAGACAACAGACACATCTTGCTTCAGGACCTTTGCACTTGATGTTCCCACCCATGCCTTGCGTCTACTCTAGATGATCTCACGGTTTGCTTGCTCTCTTCTTCACATCTTCATTCAAAAATAATCATCTAAACAAAGCCTTCCCTATTTCAAATTGCTAATCCTCCTTTTGAACTCTCCATCCCATTTCCTGGTTCTATTTCTCTCTTTAACATGTAGTATTCTCTATCTTATTAATGTTATTTATGCTATTTAGAATACCACTCTATGAAGGAAAGAATTTGATGTAACTTTTGGACCTAGAACAACATCCGGCATCTAATAATTAAAAAGCATTTTTTAACAAATGAATGAGTACATGCCCTCAGAACAGTATCTTGAAGATAGCAGGTACCATATAAATTATTAACTACTTTCACGTTTTGTGATGATACCATGAAATCACTTAATTGAAAAGAATAAACACTTTAGCTAATCTAAACTTTTGGAAGATGATAATCTGACCTTTATGTAAGCTCTTTCTCAACAGGGTATTTTCTACCAAACAGAGGAGCCAGTTTCGTGTTTACACCATTCTGTTTGTTAGCCAGTGACAGGCTGGAATGTGTCTTCTGAAATGTTCTATTCATTGATACTGTGGTTACACTCTGCAACTGCACTAAGTTGCAGAAGTTGGATGGACTCATCCAATTTCTACATAAGAGAGCATTCTGAATATTTAAATATAGTTTTGAATGTCAAAATTAAGTCTTCCCTTTGTGGGGAAAGAAAGCTTCAGATAAATTAATTTAGCATAGTTTGAGCAAAGAATGATTCATGAATCAAGCAACATCCAGGACCCACAGAAGCTCAGGCAGCTCTGCACAGCAGTGTGTACAGTGAGCTTCATGGAAGCAGAGTAGGGACATCACCTCATTGGCTTCAGCTAGGCATCTGACTTATTTGGGCATGGTGTGATGATTGCCTGTAATTAGCTGAAACCTGGCTGTTTGTCATACTCCTGAGTTAGGTTTCTGTTTGTTATGTATGGAGGAACCCAAAGTATGGAGACAGCTTCAGATTTCTGGACTCTCATTTAATGTAACAATTCCCCTTTTTTGGTCAGCCTCTCAATCTTGAAAGATTGATCCAAACCTTGGGCATTGCTGCCACTCTCTCATTATAGGCTTGTTTGGTCTCAGTATGAAATTCAAAAGTGTGATATCAGAGCAGTTGAATGATTATGTTCTCTGAATCTGGAGTGTGACCATTTGATACAAAGTGGATGAGTACACAAAAGTATGTAAGACCCCTGAGGATACAGTGCACCAGGGAGCTACTATAATAGCTATCAGAAAGTGAATACTAAGACTGAAGTATATTCCTTAACAGAAGCCCCCATGAACCAAACTAATTAAAATTACACAAATTTTATAAAATGAACCAGAAGAGGAATCTACTTGTTTTAACCAGGTAAAATGCATGTTGATTTCTTGGAACTGAGTTTCTACTATACTACACACATTTATCCACATGCAGCAAGAGATGTCAACTATCACCCTATATCCTCTGTTTAACCAATTGGTAGTGCAAAGCAAACATGTGATTTAAAATGATGTTAGTAAGAAAAGTTAAGTTTTCTAGGCAACTATGGTCGTTGCAGTAGAGTCACCTATAGTGATTAATGTTTGAGACAGATTTCTAATTATGACCTCATTTTGATTTATGCCAAGCCAGGTAAGCAGCATTTTATTAAAAAGGCTTATTTACTGAGATTTCTGCCTGCTATAGCATAAATTAATAAGTATAGACCAATATTCAGTTTCTAATTTGTTATGGAGTGGCAATGTGGCACTGTTAGCATCTCTAATTCACATTAGCCCCTTATTTTCTACTTATTTACACATTGAGTTGGCCATGCATATGACTGGTTGTTCAGTCCTGCACAGGAAAAAAAAATTCATCTTATAGAAACACAGCAGACATGCTCCTTGTGGGATACCTTGTATATAGGGGTCACTGGTAAAAAATGAATAGTAATACTTATCTAATGCTCCATTATCTGAATCACTGAATTGTTAGATGGTATGGCAATTAAGGAATTAGAGTTTGTGTTGATCTGTTTTGTGTTGGTATAAAGGAATTCTTGAGCCTGGGTAAATGATAAAGGTTTATTTGGCTCATGGTTCTGCAGGGTATGTAAGAAGAATGGTGCCAACATCTGCCTCTGGTGAGGGCTTCAGGTAGGAGCCTACCAATCATGGTAGGAGGCAAAGGGGGAGAAGGCATGTCACATGGTGAGAGAGGGAGCTCTAGAGAGATACCATGCTCTTTTAAACCACCATCTCTCACATAAACTAACAGAGTGAGAACTCAGTCATTACCGTGGGGAGGGCACCAATTCATTCATGATGGATCTGCCCCCATGACCCAAACACCATCTACTAGACCCCACCTACAACACTGGAGATTACATTTCAACATCAGATTTGGATAGGGACAAATATCCCAACAATAGGAGGGATATAAATTTATCTAAAAGCTGTCAAATTATCTCTCCTGTAAATTTTGGTTTTATTCAATTTCTGGCACAAATTAACTGAAAATTTCACTACAGGTTTTCCCTACTGTTAAATTTAGGCAAGGAATCTGAACATCTAAATTGAAAACCCTTTCTATAAAGAATTACATTTGTAATTTGAACAAATAGTGACACTGGGGATATCACATGCAATTTGTTACATGGTGACTAGAGAATCTAGATCATGTAGGGATTTAGTTTTGACAGAACATATCCAGCATTCAGTTAAGCTCCCTATGGAAGTTATCAATTGTAAAATCTTAATTATCACATTATTTTTCCATGTATAATCAGAAAAGAAACAGGGAAAAAAGGGAAAAGGACAAGTATTTCCTGAAGAAACAAAACAAACCCAAGACTCGGTCCGTGATTTTAGAAAAGCTTTCCCTATCTTGGATGTCATCTGCTTCTGAGTAGAAACCTGCCTGGTCAGTTTTATCTTGAGATTGCCAATGGGTATAAAGTTACGAAAGTCTGAAGGTACCCTCTTGAGTTGAGATGCAAAACCCAAGACCTGAGCTCCTGATGTTTTGCTGCAATATGGGTGGTGAAAATAATCTGGCATGGCCTTCCAACAGAGCTCAAGGGTAGTCTTTCTCTGGTGTCGTTTCCAAAAGGCCCAATCTCTGAGTACTAGATGATGAACGTTATGATTGTTCTCAGTTGGCAGCTTCCTTTAGTTGGTAAAAATACATTCTAACAATGCGTTAAAGCCTTGCAGTATTTAGTCATAAGCAGATATGGTGAGCACAAGAGATACATGAGGTTCTATTACTAGGTACGAAAGTCTCCCACTATTTTATTGGGGTTAAATTGAATATTACATTAGGAGTGGATCTGATTGCCATCCAGGCCATTGATAGCCAAAATAATCTAGTTGATTTAATTAGCTTTCTCAATTTCAGGGTTTTTGTTGTTGTTGTTGTTGTTGTTGTTGTTGTTTTTAACATTTTCTTCTTTCGTTTTTGGGGAACAGGTGGTATTTGGTTATACTAATAAGTTCTTCAGTGGTGTTATCTGAGATTTTGGTATATGCATCACCCAAGCAGGGTACACTGTACCCAATGTGTAGTCTTTTATCTCTCACCCCCATCCCACACTTTCCCATGAATCCCCAAGACCCATTGTATCATTCTTACACCTTTGAGTCCTCATAGCTTAGTTCCTACTTAGGAATAAGAACATATGATGTTTGGTTTTCCATTCCTGAGTTACTTTATTTAGAATAATGGTCTCCAATTCCAAACAGATTGCTGCAAATGACATTATTTCATTTTATGGCTGAGTAGTACTCCATGATGTGTTTGTGTATGTGTGTGTGAGATGTGTGTGTGTGTATAATCACATTTTCTTTAATAGTTGAGCATTTGGGCTGGTTCCATGTTTTTGCAATTGTGAATTGTGCCACTAAAAATATGTAAGTGCAAGTATCTTTTCCGTGTAATGACTTCTTTTTTGCTGGGTAGTAATGACTTCTTTTTTGCCAGGAGATGAACTGCTAGATCAAATGGTAGATCTGCTTTTAGTTATTTAAGAAATCCCCACCCTGTTTTCCATAGAGGTTTTACTGCTTTACATTCCCACTAGCAGTATAAAAGTTTTCCCTTTTACCACATCCACCCAATGTCTATTGTTTTTTTATTTTTTTATTATTATTATTATGGCCATTCTTGCCAGAGGGAGCTGTTTTCACATTGTGGTTTTAATTTGCATTTTCCTAATAATTATCTTGAGCAATTTTTCATGTGTTTGCTTGGCCATTTTTATATCTTCTTTTGAGAATTGTCTTTTTCCTTAGCCCACTTTTTGATGTGATTATTTTTTCTTGAAGATTTGTTGGAGTTCCTTGTAGATTCTGGATTTAGTACTTTGTTGGACACATAGATTGTGATTTCCTCCCACTCTATGGGTTGTCTGTTAACTTTGCTGATTATTTCTTTTGCTGTACAGATGCTTGTAACTTTGCTGATTATTTTTTTTTGCTGTGCAGATGCTTTGTAATTTAATTAAGTCCCATCTATTTATCTTTGTTGTTTTCTTGGTCATGAAGTCTTTGCCTAAGCCAATGTCTAGAAGAGTTTTTCTTATGTTATCTTCTAGAATTTTTATTGTTGCAAGTCTTAGATTTAGGTATTTGATCCATCTTGAGTTAGTTTTTGTATAAGATGAGGATCCAGTTTCATTCTTCTATATGTGGCTTGCCAATGTGCTTTCCCCACTTTGCTTTTGTTTGCTTTATCTAAGATCAGTTGACACTAAGTATTTGGCTTTGTTTCCAGGTCCTCTATTTTGTTCCTTTGGTTGATATGCCTGTTTTTATACCAGTAACATGTTGTTTTGGTGATTATGGCCTTATGGTTTGAAGTTGGGTAATGTAATGTCTCCCGATTTGTTCCTTTTGCTTAGTCTTGCTTTGGCTATGTGGGCTCTTTTTTAGTTTCATATACATTTTAGGACTGTTTTTTCTAGTTCTGTGTAGAATGTTGGTGGTATTTTCACAGGAACTGCATTGAATTTGTAGATTGTTTTTGGCAGTAACTTCATTTCACAATATCGATTCTACCCATTCATGAGCATGGGATGTGTTTTCATGTGTTTGTGTCGTCTGTGACTTCAGCAATGTTTTGTAGTTTTCCTTACAGAGCTCGTTCACCTTAGTTAACTATGTTCCTAAGTATTTTATTGTTTTGTAGCTATTGTAAAAGGGGTTGATTTCTTGATTTGATTCTTGGCTTGGTCACTGTTGGGGTATAGCAGGGCTACTGACATGTATATTAATTTTATATACTGAAACTTTGCTGAATTCATTAATCAGTTATAGGAATCTTTAGAACTCCTAGGGTTCCAAAAAAAAATAAAGAATTCATCTTTCTGGATGAGTCTTTAGGGTTTTCTAAATATACTATCATGTCATCAGCAAACAGCAACTGTTTGACTTCCTCTTTACCAATTTGGATGTCCCTTCTATATCTTGTCTGATTGCTCTGGCTAGGACTTCTAGTACTATGTTGAACAGAAGTAGTGAAAGTGGGCATCCTTGTCTTGTTCTGGTTCTCAGGGGGAATGCTTTCGACTTTACTCATTGAGTATAATATTGGTTGTTTGTCATAAATGGCTATTACCTTAATATATGTCCCTTCTAAGCCAATTTTGCTGAGGGTTTTAATCATAAAGTGTTGCTGGAATTTGTCTAATACTTTTCTGGGTCTATTGAGATGATCATGTGATTTTTAATTCTGTTTTTGTGTTGTATCACATTTATTGACTTGTATATGTTAAACCATCTCTGCATCCCTGGTATGAAACCCACTTGATCATGATGAATTATTGTTTTGATATGCTTTTGGATTCAGTTAGTTAGGATTTTCTTGAGGATTTTTGCATCTATTTTAATCAAGGATAATGGTCTGCAGTTTTCTTTTTTCTTTTTTTGTTATGTCCTTTCCTGGTTTTGGTATTAAGGTGATACTGGCTTCTTAGAATGATTTAAGGAGAATTCCCTCTCTCTCTATCTTTTGAAATAGTGTCAATAGGATTGGTACCAATTTTTCTTTGAATGTCTGATAGAATTCAGCTGGGAATCTGGTCCTGGACTATTTTGTTGGCAACTTTTAAATTACTGTTTAAATCCCACTGCTGGTTATTGGTCTGTTCAGAGTTTTCATTTATTCCTAGTTTAATCTAGGAGGGTGTATATTCCCAGGAATTTATTCATAACCTCTAGATTTTCTAGTTTATGGGTGTAAAACTATTCACAGTATCCTTGAATGATCTTTTGTGTTTCTATGGTATTGGTTGTAATATCTCTCATTTCATTTTTAATTGAGCTTATTTGGATCTTCTCTCTTCTTGGTTAATCATGCTAATGGTTTATCAATTTTATTTATCTTTTCAAGGAGCCAGCTTTTTGTTTCATTTATCTTTTGTATTTTTTGTTTTAATTTTATTTTGTTCTTCTCTTAGTTATTTCTTTTCTTCTCCTGGTTTTGGGTTTGGTTTGTTCTTGATTCTCTAGCTCCTTGAGGTGTGTCCTTACATTGTCTATATTTGCTCTTTTGATGTAGACATTCAGTGCTTTGAACTTTCCTTTTAGCACCACCTTTGCTGTATCCTAATGGTTTTAATAGGTTGTGTCACTATTATTGTTCCGTTCAAAGAATTTTTAAATTTCCATCTTGATTTCACTGTGTACTCAACAATTGTTTAGGAGCAGGTTATTTAATTTCCATGTGTTTGCATGGTTTTGAGGTTCCTTTTGGAGTTGAGTTCCATTGTTATTCCACTGTGGTCTAAGAGAGTATTTAATATAATTTTGATATTCTTAAATTTACTGAGACTTATATGGTCTATCTTGGAGAATGTCCCAAGAATGAACGTATATTCTGCAGTTGTAGGTTAGAATGTTCTAAAGTCCGTTTATTCTAGGGTATAGTTTAAGTCCAATATTTCTTTATTGACTTTCCATCTTGATGACTTGTCTAGTGCTGTCAGTGAAGAACTGAAGTCCCCCACTATTATAGTGTTGCCATCTATCTCATTTCTTAGGTCTAGTAGTAATTGTTTTATAAATTTGGGAGCTCTAGTGTTAGGTGCATATATAGTTCCTCTTTGTCTTTTTAAACTGCAGTTGCTTTAAAGCTTGTTATTTCTGATATATGAATAACAGTTCTTGCTTGCTTTTGGTATCCATTTGCATGGAATACCATTTCCACTCCTTTACCTTAAGTTTGTGTCAGGAGAGTCTCTTGAAGACAGCAGATACTAAGTCGGTGAATTCTTATTCATCCTGCCCTTTAATATCTTTTAATCTGAGCATTTAGGCCATTTACGTTCAATGTGAGCATTGAGATGTGAATTACATTTTTATTTATTGTGCTATTTATTGCTTGAATACTTTGTGTGTATGGGTGTTTTGTTTTTCTAACTTTAAGTTCTGGGATACAAGTGCAAAATGTGTAGGTTTGTTACCTAGGTTTACATTTGCCATGGTGGTTTGCTACACCTATCAATGTGTCATTTAGGTTTTAAGCCCTGCATATATTAGCTAGTTTTCCTAATGCTCTCCCTCCCCTTGCTGCCCACTACTGACTGGCTCCAGTATGTGTTGTTCCCTTCACTGTGTTCATGTGTTCTCATTGTCCAACTCCCACTTACGAGTGAGAACACGCAGTGTTTGGTTTTCTGTTCCTGTGTTAGTTCGTGAAGGATGATGGCTGCCAGTTTCATCCATATCCCTGCAAAGTACATGAACTCATTCCTTTTTATGGCTGCATAGTATTCCTTCATGTGTATGTGCCACATTTTCTTTATCCAGTCAATCATTGATAGGCATTTGAGTTGGTTCCATGTCTTTGCTATTATAGATAGTGCTGCAGTAAACATACATGTCTGTGTGGATTTATATAATTATATTTCCTTGGGTATATAGTCCATAATGAGGTTGCTGGGTCAAATGGTATTTCTAGGTCTAGATCCTTGAGGAATCCCCATACTGTCTTTCACAATGGCTGAAGTAATTTACATTTCCACCAACAGTGTAAAAGCATTCCTATTTCTCCACAGCCTTGCTAGCATCTATTGTTTCCAGACTTCTCAATAATCATCGTTCTGAATGGTATGAGATGGTTTCTCATTGTGGTTTTGATTTGCATTTCTGTAATGATTGGAGATGTTGAGCTTTTTTTTTCATGTTTGTTGACTACATAAATGTCTTCTTTTGAGAAGTACCTGTTCATATCCTTTGCCCATTTTTTCTTATAAATTCATTTAAGTTGTTTGTAGATTTTGGGTATTAGCCCTTTGTCAGATGGATAGATTGTAACAATTTTCTTACATTCTATAGGTTGCCTGTTCACACTGATAATAGTTTATTTTGCCGTGCAGAAGCTCTTTAGTTTAATTAGATCCCAATTGTCAATTTTGGCTTTTGTTGCAGATCCTTTTGGTGTTTTCATCATGAAGTCTTTGCCCATGCCTGTGTCCTGAATGGTATTGCCTAGGTTTTCTTCTAGGGTTTTTATGGTTTGGGGTTTTACATTTAAGTCTTTAATTTTTGTAAAAAGTATAAGGAAGGGGTCCAGTTTCACTTTTCTGCATATGGCTAGTCAGTTTTCCCAGTACCATTTATTAAATAGGAAATCCTTTCCTCATTGCTTGTTTTTTGTCAGGTTTGCCAAAGATCAGATGGTTATAGATGTGTGGTATTATTTCTAAGGTCTCTGTTCTGTTCCCTTGGTATATATGTCTCTTTTGGTACCAATATCAGACTGTTTTGGTCACTGTAGCCTTGTAGTATAGATTGAAGTCAGGTAGCAAGATTGTTCCAGCTTTGTTCCTTTTGCTTAGGATTGTCCTGGTTAAATGGGCTCTTTTTTTGTTTCATATAAAAAATTAAGGGAGAGTTTTCTAATTCTGTGAAGAATGTCAGTGGTAGCTTCCTGGGAATAGCCCTGAATCTATAAATTACTCTGGACAATATGGCCATTTTCACAATATTGATTCTTCCTATCTATGAGGATGAAATGTTTTTCTATTTCTTCATGTCCTTTCTTACTTCCTTCAGCTGTGGTTTGTAGCTCTCCTTGAAGAGGTCCTTCACATCCCTTGTTAGCTGTTCTTCTAGGTATTTTATTCTCTTTGTACCAATTGTGAATGGAAGTTAATTCATAATTTCTCTCGCTGCTTGTCTATTGTTGGTATACAGGAATGCTTGTGATTTTTGCATACTGATTTGTTATCATGAGACTTTGTTGAAGTTCATTATCAGCTTAAGGAGTTTTGGGGCTGAGATGATGAAGTTTTCTAAATATACAATCACGTCGTCTGCAGAGACAACTTGACTTCCTCTCTTCCTATTTGAATATCTGTTATTTCTTTCTCTTGCCTGATTGCCCTGGGCAGAACGTCCAATGCTGTGTTGAATAGGAATGGTGAGCGAAGACATTCTTGTCTTATGTCAGGTTTGAAAGGGAATGCTTCCAGCTTTTGCCCATTCAATATAATGTTGGCTATGAATTTGCCATAAATAGCTCTTATTATTTTCAGATATGTTTCATCAAAACCTAGTTTATTGAGAGTTTTTAACATGAAGGGATGTTTAGTTTTATCAAAGGCCTTTTCTGCATCTATTCCGATGATCATGTCATTGGTTTTTGTCAATGTTTTGTGATACATTACATTTATTGATTTGTGTATGTTGAACCAGTCTTGCATCCCAGGGATGTACCCAACTTCATCATGGTGGATAAGCTTTTTGATGTACTGCTGGATTCCATTTGCTGGTATTTTATTGAGGATTTTCACATTGATGTTCATCAGGGATATTGGGCTGAGGTTTTTTGTGTGTGTGTGTCTCTGCCAGGTTGTGGTATCAAGATAAAATGAGTTATAGAAGAGTCCCCTCCTTTTCAATTGTTTGGAATAGTTTCAGAAGGAATTAGACCAGCTCCTCTTTGTACCTCTGGTAGAATCTGGCTGCGAATCTGTCTGGTTTTGGGCCTTTTTAAGTTGGTATGCTATTATTTCCTCAATTTCAGAACTTGTTATTGGTCTTTTCAGGGATTCAACTTCTTCCTGGTTTAGTCTTGGAAGTGTGCGTGTGTTCAGGAGGTTATCCATGTCTTCTAAATTTTCTAGTTTATTTGCATAGAGGTGTTTATAGTATTCTCTGATGGTAGTTTGTATTTCTGTGGGGTCAGTGGTGATATCCCCTTTATCATTTTTTTGTCTATTTGATTCTTCTTTTAGTCTAGCTAGCAGTCTATTTTGTTGATTTAAAAAAAAATAGCTCCTGGATTCTTTTTTTTAATTTTGAACAATTTTTCATGTCTCTACTTCCTTCAGTTCTGCTCATTTTGGATTTGTTTGTTCTTGCTTCTCTAGCTCTTTTAATTGTGATGTTAGGGTGTCAGTTTGAGATCTTTCCTGTTTTCTGATGTGGGCATTTAGTGGGCATAAATTTCCCTCTTAACACTGTTTTAGCAGAATCTCTGTGTCCCAGAGATTTTGGTACATTGTCTCTCTTTGTTCTCATTGATTTCAAAGAACTTGATTTCTGCCTTAATTTCATTATTTACCCAGGAGTCTTTAAGGAGCAGGTTGTTCAATTTCCATGTAGCTGTGTGGTTTTGAGTGAGTTTCTTAACCTGAGTTCTAATTTGATTGCACTGTGGTCCGAGAGAGTGTTTATTATGATTTCTGTTCTTTTGCATTTGCTGAGGAGTATTTTACTTCCAATTATGTTGTCAATGTTAGAATAGGTGCTGTATGGCACTGAGAAGAATGTATATTCTGTTGATTTGGAGTGTAGATGTCTATTAGGTCCACTTAGTCCAGAGCTGAGTTCAAGTCCTGAACATCCTTGTTAATTTTCTGTCTCATTTACTATTGATAGTGGGGTGTTAAGGCCTCCCACTATTATTGTGTGGGAGTCAGAGTCTAAGTCTCTTTGTAGGTCTCTAAGAACTTGTTTTATGAATCTGAGTGTTCCTGTATTGGGTGCATATATATTTAGGACAGTTAGCTCTTCTTGTTGAATTGATCCCTTTATAATTAAGTAATGCCCCTCTTTGTCTTTATTTTTTTAATCTGTGTTGGTTTAAAGTCTGTTTTATCAGAGACTAGGATTGCAACTCCCGCTTTTGTGTGTGTGTGTGTGTGTGTGTGTGCACGCTTTCCATTTGCTTGATAAATTTGTTTCTATCCCTTTGAGCTTATGTGTCTGCAAATGAGATGAATCTCCTGAATACAGCACACAGGCACATGAGATGAATCTCCTGAATACAGCACACCAGTGGGTCTTGACTCTTTATCCAGTTTGCCAGTCTGTATCTTTTAATTGGGGGTTTTAGTCCATTTACATTTAAGGCTAATATTGTTATGTGTGAATTTGATCCTGTCATTATGATGCTAGCTGGTTATTTTGCACATTAGTTGATGCAGTTTCTTCATAATATCATTGACCTTTATAGGTGTATATTAGGTCCACTTGATCCACAGCTGAGTTTAACTCTTAAATATCTTTGTAAATGCTTCTTATCAGAAGTCTATTCTCTTTGAAGCCAGCCATCTGGAGGCTTCATGTGCATCACAAAACTTTGATCTCCACAGCATCTTATCATGACCCAGACATTTCCTTTCTATTGACCTCAGGTCTTCAGATAAACTCAACCAATTGTCAGCCAGAAAGTTTTAAATCTACCAATAACCAGAAAGCCCCTACTTCAAGTTGAAGTCTCATATTCCCTAAATGTATAAAACAAAACCACACCCCGACCATCTTGGGCACATGTTCTCAGGATCTCCTGAGGGGCTTTGTCATAATGGATAAATCTATTCAAATATTTAACAGAGTTTGACTCTTCATCAACAATACAGACATACATAAACACATAGAAACTGATCTTATAGCTTTTATTGTATAATTTTAGTGATGTGTCTGGTACAATAATACAAAGCTCACTAATTTATTAAAGAAGATCTGAAGCCAAATTGTATTTCTAGATAATCAAATAAGACTTCCTGATGGCTAAAACTGTTTACCAATATTTGTGGAAAATCTTTATTTATCCAATTTCTACATATCTATTTTTAGTCCTTCTAATGAACCATCTCCCCTAAACTTAAATTTTAAAGGGATAACTATCAGGTTCTAGAGTAGACAAGGTAGAACATTTATATCTCAAAGGCATAGAGCTTAAACTTCAGGCTTAAGTACTGCAATTTGCCTAAACCATGAAACAAGAGTGTAGGTAAAGGTCCAGTTAAAACAAGGTGGGCTGGATGCAGTGGCTCATGCCTGTAATCGCAACATTTTGAGAGGCTGAGGCAGGCAGATCACTTGAGGTCAGGAATTCGAGACCAGCCTGGTCAACATGGTGAATTTCTGTCTCTACTAAAAATACAAAAATTAGCTGGGCATGGTGGCACATGCCTGTAGTCCCAGCTACTTAGGAGGCTGAGGCAGGAAAAGCACTTGAACCTGGGATACAGCAGCTGCAGTGAACTGAAATTGCACCACTGCACTCCAGCCTGGGCAACAGAGTGAGACACCACCTCAAAAAAAAAAAATACGGTGGCCAGAAAAGCATCTTTAAACCAAGGATAAGGCTTGTTATGTAAATTTAAGTTAATGCCTTCTCAATTGTAAGAGTTTCTAGTCACTCAGTCCCTCTTTCTACAGTAGGAAGAAGACTATCTTATAAATGGAGATTTCCTTTATAGATGTAAATTTCTCTTCAAAATAACAAGCTAAAAATAGTTCTAATGCCAGAAAGGCAAATTTTAGAGACCAATTCAGCTGGATCAATGGTTTCCCTGCCCAACTTCTGCTTTTAACCAGATAACTAAGTTCAGGGTTGAGTCTACTAATGAATAGAACAAGCATTTTTTCTATGCCTGCACTCAGCATGGATATTTCTAATCTTGCCTTATTGTCAGAGATGGGTTGCTTTTTGTTTGTTTTGCAAGAAAGAGTTTTAGGGCATAGCAAAGGCAATGATAACTAGAAAGACAATGTTGGCAGAACATATCATTTGTCAGAGAGGATCCCATGGGAGAACAGAATTAGAGAAAACAGAGGACTAATTTTTACAAATGCTTTTCTGAAAATGAACTTTATTTGAAACCCCAATTGCAGAAATATTCTTCAGTTGTTTTGTTTTGTTTTGCTTTGCTTTTTGGAGGGATTGGTTAATTATTGTTCTGGGAATCAAGCCCTTGGGAGCTTCTTCTAGAGGGGAAATAGTCCAGGCCAAAGGAAGAATGTCTATCAGATGGTCGGTGTAAGCATGGACAATTTATTTTCCAGTGGCCTGGCTATTTACAATAAAGGAAGACATCTTGGAGAATAGGGCATAGTTTGGGGCATTTTAGTTTGGTTTAGAACAGTGGTCCCCAACCTTTTTGGCACTGGTGACAGGTGTCATGAAAAATAATTTTTCCACAGACAAGGTAGGGGATAGTTTTAGAATGAAATTGTTCCACCTCAGATCATCAGGCATTAGTCTTACAAGGAGAGCACAACCTAGATCTTTCATATGCACAATTCACAATAGGGTTCACAGTCCAATGAGAATTTAATGCCACACTGATTTGACAGAAGATGGAGTTCAGGTGGTAATGCTCACTCGCCCACCACTCACCTCCTGCTATGCAGCTCAGTTTCTAACAGGCCACAAACTGATATCAGTCCAAGGCCTGGGGGCTGGGGAACCCTGGCTTAGAATGCATACATGGAGGTCCTCTTGGTCCCTGTAACTGTTGTAGCAATAAAAATACATGTCTGTTTGCCTTTTGCAAGGAGTTTCTCTACTGTAATTCCAAGTTATCTTTGATAAGGTCCACTCATCTCACTAGAAAAGCACGTTTTGGGTCCATAATTCTCATACATGAAATTGGCCAGAATTCCAGATTGAGGAGTTACAGATTCTCTTGGATCCAGATAAAATCATGATTTCTTGTCTTCTAGTAACCTTCTCTGCTGAAGGTCTCCTAGTGGTCTCAGTCCATTTTCCTTATTGGATATAATCCAATCTTGAACGCAGTCCAGTCAAAGAATTGTCCAAATAAAGTCAGAACATAAAACAGAAATTTGCAGAGCTTGAATCTAAGAAGAAACTTACCCATGACCTCCAGTTACTGTGAAAGAATGATGGATCTAGTGGAAACTTTCACTGGGTCACTGGAAATCTCCTTCATATCCCACTTCTGATGCCAAACTGTGAAGAAGCAACTTTAGAGAAATTAATTTTAGCAATATTTATTTCAACAAAGAATGATTCATGAATCGAGCAGGACTCGCAATCAGAAGAGTTTCAAAGAGCTCTGCCCAGCAGAGTGAGCAGCAAGCTTTTATAGGCCAGACACAGAAGCAAAGTAGAGAAATCACCTGATTCTTTATGGTTAGACATTGCCTTATTTGTGCATGGTGCCGTAAGTTATCAGCATGTAATTGGCTGAAACTTGGCTCTTTGTTATATTGCTAAGTTAGGTTGTGGTTTGCTACTTAGGAACTCAAACTATGTAGATAGCCTCAGACTAATGATCTACTACTTATTTAACATCTTCTCAAAGATACAGTAAATCCTTTCACATCCTCCACTTCACCCCAAAATGAACACAGAAATGGTCATACCAATATACTTCCATTATTGCCTATCAATATTAATTTTATCCAATATTAATTTCAACCATTAGCTCATGTTGAATTTGTAGTGACATAAAATGTTGAAATCATGCAATTTTTTTCACATTACCTTCTTTTAAGGTAGTTCTTTTCCATTCCATGCTTTTCTCACAAACACAACCTAATCTTAATTGAGGCCCTATCGTCTTAAGTTTAGAAATAAGTCATCCCAGTGAGATTCTAAGGCTTTGAAAGAAAAGAGTAATTTTAGCTATCCACTAGAAACATTTGCTGTAAAGAATTTCCATTAAAATTTTTCCTCACCATGTTATTTTCTGCTAAAATTATCAGAATTTGCAGCTAAGAATGATTCCATCTTCAAGGTATCTTCTCAAGCATCTCTCTCCGTCTACCGCAAAATTCCAAAATTTTAAGAAAACTTTGAACTGAAAAATGACTCCATCTCCCAAAGCTTTTGTCACTAAATAAGTCGTCTACTGTAGAATAAAAAATATTAAATAGAAACTTTAATTTGGTAAATAGTATCCTTACTCTGATTTTTTGTAACTTCATTGCTCAACCCCATTATTATTAAAAGTATGACCATAGCACAATATCTATTAATATCAACAGAAGAATCAGATAGCCTTAACTGATGCTTTTGTAATGTATTTGAACTCCTTACAAGACACATTATAAATATTTGAGTTAAAGCATAAATGCAAGCGATTAAGAATTGTTTAACAGCACAGCAAACACTTTATTTCCTGTACCAAAATATATTAGAATCCTCCCCAAATCAAGCCTCAACATGAGTAATAGAAAACAGGGTTTATTCTGCCCTCAAAATTTATACACATGTTGACATACAAAACAAATTAGTAGCCAGGAAGATGGCAAATAGTACACACCCGGAAGCAGCACCATGCCATCAAAACAGATTTGTTGAACAGTTACCTACTTTAGACGTGAAAGACATATACGTATACATACATGAAACCCTGCAAATAAGGAAATGTTCATCAAAATGTCTTTCATTGGCATGTACAGGGCTTTGACTGAGATAAAGTTGCCAGATTTAGCAAATGAAATACAGAATGCATAAACTTGAATTTCAGATAAACATGAATAATTTTTAGTAAATGCATTTTTTGAATAGTGCATGGGACATGTGCATATTAATAGTTCATTGTTTATCTTAAATTTAAATTTAAATGGATGTCCTGTATTTTATTTGGAAATCTTAGTCTAAGATCAAAGTAACATGACTGTCATTGGAGTTCACATCAGTGTAACAGTGTGTTCACTGAAAGTTTTGGCCCAGACAACTAAAGGGAAGGAAAAATATTTTTCCTTCTAACCATCTTAGGTTCATGCCTGAGGCCCCTCTAACAAAAGACAGATTAACGAGAAAAATGCATACACATTTATTTAATATAAGTTTTATGTGACACAGGAGTGTTCATAAGGAAATGAAGACCCAAAGAAACTATTAAACCTGAGCGTTTTTTATAGAAGGTGTGATGAAGAATGGAGAGTTTGGGAACAATATGATAGGGCAAAAAAAGTAGGATCTAATAGTAATAACCTGGGGGAATCTTAGCAAGCCGTGTTCAGATTCTCCTTGGCATCTCTGTATCTGGAGGTTAAGATGCTTCTTTCCGATGGGTAGAGGGAAGGCACCTCTCACATGAGTGTCTTGTCTGCCTCAGGAGAAGGTCAGAAAATCCCTGGTAGATTTTGTGACCTGCCCCAAGGGGCAAAGGGTAGAGCAGAGAGACCTTGATGATTTTGCTGTTTTCTCAAATCCCTTTAGCTTAAAATACTCAAAATGCCAAAGTGCCATTGTTTTAGGATATCATGTCTTGAACTTCATCACAAAGATGCTACATGCCAAATCTAAGCCCAAACAAAATGCAGGATTCACAGATAAAATGTGCAAAAACTGGTTCCACACTTGAGCTTCTAAGACAGATTAAGGATGTACTAAAAAGTGAGAGGCCGGCATGGTGGCTTACGCCTGTAATCCCAGCATTTTGGGAGGCTGAGGTAAGCAAATCAAGAGATCAAGAGATGGAGACCATCCTGGCTAACATGGTGAAATCCCATCTCTACTAAAAATATAAAAAATTAGCTGGGTGTGGTGGCATGTGGCTGAAGTCCCAGCTACTAGGGAGGCCGAGGCAGGAGAATCACTTGAACCCAGGAGGCGGAGGTTGCAGTGAGCTGAGATGGCACCACTGCACTCTAGCCTGATGACAGAGTGAGACTCTGTCTCAAAAAAAAAAAAAAAGTGACAGTATGCACAGAAAGAAACAGAATGTTGTGTGAAAAGTTTCTATAGGCAAAGCTGGGCTTGAGCCTCACTTCTACTCCCCAAAAGAGTGTGTGGCCCACACATCTCAATGCAAGTAAGGGCTTCACTTGAGGGGCCTGATATTCTTTGCAGGGGCAACAACATGGACTGAGAAAGTTAAATGGCTCATGCAGGGACAGTAGAAAGAAGAGAGGCCTGTGTTTGTGATATAACTAGATTTCCACTGGTAAAAATCAAAGAATGTGTGTTTCCCATGGACCAGATGTGGGCAGGTTGGGGAGAGAGCTTGCCCAGAGCACAAAAGGACTTGGGTCAGCCCTGAGATGGAGAGGGTCCCAGTACCAGGGCTGAGGTGGGAAGAGAGACATTACCTGTGCTGTGGGAGCTGCTGCTGACAGGGTCAGCCATAGGTCTTCAAAATACAGAAAAAGCATTAGCTGCAAACACCTACAGAGTAAGAAGTCAGATTATGACAGTACCTATCATCAGTTAGGAAAGAATTTCCTTCTTCTTCTCCCTTCTTCCCTGGCAGAATCTAGAATTACAGCTAGAGAATACAGGCCCAGGAAAGGGGCGCTAATAAGCTTTTCTTCCTCCTCTGCAAATCCCCAGACAGCCATCTATAGAACTCGAACCTTTTACTCTAGATTGAAGTGTTATTAATATGTTTCTCTGGATTATTTTTTTTAATTATACATTAAGACTATATCTTATCTCTTACAGTAACTGTATACCTTAAATGTGAGCATAAACATTTTAGAATGCTAAATTCTTTCACCTAATAGAGGAAAGGTTTCCCCAACTAAATAAAGTTAAAAGGAGTGATAGGAGATAACTGTTTAGATTATATCCATTCACATGTATTAATGCATTGCTTATATTGAGACAGAGATTAAAATTGAATTTTGTGTGTGTGTGTGAAAACCTGGTGGACTGGAACAACTTTCAAGATAAATTCATCTGTTTATAATATTGATTAGCCAAAGCAAAATGAAAACTACTGTACTGGCCACTTTTGTCATGCTATGCTTCTTCTAATGGCCAAATATAGAGCTAGCTTCAACTTCACAAGTCTGTACAAGATGCTTTTCATGTACTTAAAAGCCTACCATTGAACACTGTTTTTTTTTTTTTAACTTTTGATTCTCAGCAACAATGGATAGGGATTATGTATAAAAATACGTCTATAGGGAGAGATCCAAGATGGCGGATTAGCAGCAGCTCAGGATTGCAGCTCCCAGTGAAAGTGCAGAGGGTGAGTGGACACCACATTTCCAGACGGATTTTTATTACCCCCAGACCAGGAGATTCCCAGGCGGAGCAGCCCCACGGGTCGCCAGTGCGGCTGTTGTGGCCGGCGCGGCTGTTTCGGCCGGTGTGGCTGCTTTGCCGGCGTGGCTGCTTTGCTGGCGCCCCGGCGCGGTGGGTCTCCATACAAAATACACTGGTTGGTGTGCCCTTTGAACTGGCGAGTGGAGCTATGGGAAGGCAGATTAAAAAGGGGACTGAATCAGGGAGCCAACCCAGGAGATCCCCAGGCAAAAAAGCACTACGAATCTCAGGCTGCTGTTTCAGCCTGCGCAGTGTGTCCCCACAGAGGAAATCACACAGATCTTGGCGCCTTTTCAACAGGTGACTGGAACACCTGGGAGTCGACCATTCAACTAAAAAAACAAAAGGCTCTGAGACAGCGAGCCAGGTGATCAGGCTCGGCTAAAACAGCAATTGGAAATGCTCTTGGTTAAGAGTTTCGCAGTGGGTGCAGCTGAACCCGGGACGGTCCAGTTCTGTGGGGGAGGGGTGTCCGCCATTACGGGGCACTCCA
>CAUYQU010077041.1:0-32919 GCA_963574635.1 Cheracebus regulus
TGTGGCTCCTCTGCCGGGAATCTCCCGGTCTGTGGGCAACAAAAATTCGTCGGAAAGTGCAGCGTTCACTCGTTCTCTGCGCTTTCACTGGGAGCTACATTCCTGGGCTGTTGCTAATCGGCCATCTTGGATCTCTCTCCCTCCCTCCAGTGTTTCTATGTTGAAGTCCAGTAACTCAGATAGGGCCATTTAAAGAAGCAATTAAGTTAAAATGAGACCATTAGAGTTGCCTCTAATTCAATCTGGTGTCCTTTTAAGAAGAGGAAATTTGGACACAGGAAGGGTCATGCCAGGACAGAGCAAGAAGACATCCATCTGCAAGTCAAGGAAAAATGCCTCAGAGGAAACCAAACTTGCTGACACCATGATCTTGCACTTCTAGCCTCCAAAACTATGAGCAATAAATTTCTGTTGTTTGAGCCACCCTATCTGTAGCATTTTATATGGCAACCCTAACAGAATAACATACCAACCAGCCTATCAATGAAATGTAAGAGTAGAAAAAAGGATCTCACAAGAAGATACTCTTCATGCATCTTTTCTCGGGAAGCTCCTAGAAGGTGTTCCTCACTAAAATGAAGGAATAAGGTAGAAATAAGAAAGTCATAGAATCCAGGAAATAAGGAGCCCCCACTACCATGCACAGCACCTAGAGAAAGGCCAGTCCAGGTATAGCAGGGTGAAGGCCCAGGAGACACAGCTTTGTCAGAACAGATGAACTCCATGTGATGCAGACTGTGATTGAATGTACAGAGAAAGAAGCCAAACACAGTTATTGACACCAGGATAAATGGAAGGCTGTGCAGCAGAGGAAGACTAAATGCAGCTGTGACTCAAATTTACATGAATGTCACCACATAAATACTAAACAGTGTTCTACTGCAGGTATGACATGCTGCAGTTGGTAGGGAGTCAGGTGCAGGGATGTGTGTTGAACATTGCAGAATTGTCTTCTTCCTAGGGAAAAGTCGAGATAATTCCTCAGACTAGCAATAAAAGCATGTGAAAAAAATATGTGCTGTTTTCAAGGTCTTGGAAAAAAACAAGTCCTCTTTCTTTGTTGGAAGAATAGCTTAGTAAAATGTTTCTGAGGGCTGGTTGGTCTCTATATGTTAAAAGCATTACAAATGTGTACACACTTTGACCCAGGAATTTGAACTCTAAAAAAAACCAGAGCTGTATGCAAACACATTAAGCTGCTTACCACAGCAATGTCCACTGGTAGAAAACTGGCTCTCTTACGTGATGGAATTCTTTTCTACAGAATTCAGCTCTGTAGCCTTGGGAGTATACTAGATAGGAAGTTCATTGGCATGAGACTTCAGAATTAAGTGGGAAAACAGTTTCTATAAGCATGTATAGAAAAGTGACCTGAAATGTTGTCTTTGGGTGCTGAACTTACAGATGATTTTTTTTTTTTTTTTTTTTTTTGAGGCAGGGTCTTGCTCTGTTGCTTTGCCATCCAGGCTGGAGTGCAGTGGCACAATCATAGCTCACTATAGCCCTGGCTCAAACCATCCTCCCATCTCAGGTTCCCAAGTAGCTGGGACCACAGGCACATATCACACCCAGCTATTTTTGGTAGAGATGGGGTTTCACTATGTTGCCCAGGCTGGTCTTGAACTCCTGCGCTCAAGCAATCCTCCCACCTTGGCCTCCCAAAGTGCTGGGATTACAGGTGTCAGCTACCGTGCCCAGCCTGAGACATTTCTTTTAAGTAATGTGGATGGTACCTGAGTCCACAGAGTAAGGTATTTATTGTAAACCTCCAGGGAGTTTATGAAAATAGTATCTTCTCTTCATACCTAGGATGAAGCTGGAGGCAGATTCGTCGCTTTCTCTGGAGAAGGACAGTCGTTGCGTAAAAAGGGAAGAAAGCCCTAAGTGAGGACTGTTGGCTGATTGGAAAATAATAAAAGAATCAATTGCAACATCTTGGCTTTTAGTTACTGGCACTGACAGGGACGAGCCTCATCAGAGAATGCTGTTACTTAAGATTTATATAGAGTTACCTAAGAATTACCAAGTTTGACTTGGAAGTGGAGCAGCAGGACTTTGTAGTTTTATGCTTGATTTGGGGAAAAAGAAAGAGCTGTCTCTGAGGGCCTGTAGGCAGCTGCCTCCTTACCTCTTCATGCTTTCAGCTTGAGGGGGGCTCCCACTGCCTCAGTAGGAGCAATTCTGAGTCCCTAATTCTGTCAAAACCAATGGAGGTGACTGAATTGTCTAACATGAAGTGTTCTTTCTCTTTCTTCACTTATCTTTTCTTTTCCTAGGTCAGTTGCATAGGTGTCAGTCTTTGGCCTAAAAAAGGGTTTAAATAGACATGTGTTCTATAAATAGTGGCTGTCCCACTACTGTGACTGCAATTTAAGTATTTGACAAAGAATGTTTCTATTTTTATTTTACATATTTTTTCAAAAGCACCACTCCTCAGAACTTGATCTGAAAGAGTTTGCACTTTTATTCTCATTTCATATGGACATAAGTGGCTCCTTAGTGAATCTGTTCATAGTGAAACAACTCCATGGAGAGGCAAACATGTGAATGTTAGAATGAACAAATGCTAAAGAGATGTTCCTCTTTTTCCTTCTATCCTACTCCCTCACTCCCAATTTTAATTTATTAAATCATCCAAGCTTCTGCTGGCCTGTCTTTATTTTTCATCAGTATTTATTTGGTCTTAGATCTTCACTTTCTATAATGTGAGATCTTTTGACATGCTAATCTGATTATTTTAAATTTGTTCCCATGAGCCACTGTGCCTGGCCCCATTGGGAATAATTCTAAGTCAAGAATTTCAAGTAAAAACAGGCAATATCTAAAGCCTAAATCTAAATGTTTGATTAGGTACTAAGACAGACTGGTGGTTGGGCCTCTGACCAAGACTGAAGGAAGGCCTGTTGGTAGGTGCCCCGTATTCCATCTCACCATTAGAAAAGTTTTCTCTTCTCCTGGAGAAAGTAGGAAGAAACAAGGCTGCCTGATCCCCAGGTGGCAATGGCCAACCAAGCCCAGCAGGGTCCCCCATGAGCCAGGGCTCACCCTGCTTCTAGGCATGGGGGTCCTGTTCTGGTCAAGGCTCCTCCAACACTCCAGAGAGGTGAGGATGGTGGCCCCAGGGTCTGTCCACATGTCTTCAGTGAAGAGTGTTTGAGCGTCATGATGTTCAGGACTTGGCCTGTGGCACAAACCATCACCACTGGAAATAGGTGTGGTTTTGGAAGGTGTGAGCACTGTGGGGACTTAGCTGACCTTCTAGTGACAAGGTCTCAGTTTCACTAGCAGAGGGAGAAACCCTCCTTGGTGGGTAGATTCATTTGCAGGATCACATCAGCTAACAAACTTGTCATTTTATGCATAATGAAGAATGTTACAGTATCTCTGGCTCTGGGTTTCTGTCTTCACTAAGCAACACCTGCTGCATATGCAGTGAAACGCCTGGTCCTTTGCTGGAGGCACACTCCCCTGCCTGGACCAGGATGGATTCCATTGCAGGGCATTTTAATGACACAGTGGGGCCAGTTGGTGCACTAATCCTGGTCATTACTCCTACACCCTGGCCTGCAGCCTTCCTCTCAATGTCTTCTTTGGGCTTGGTCCTTCAGCCAGCTGCCTCAACAGCAGGACCCCTGGTAAAACCGCAGCTTTCTGATCCACCTCCAGGGAGTCTGTCCCAGTGTCATTCCTGGAACTGGCCCAGCGACTGGTTCCTCAGAAGAGGATTTGTATCAGTGAAGTGGGAGAACCTCTGCATAGGTATTGCAGGGCGTTTCTCCAAGCCCGCCAGCCTCCTCTTGCCTTTGTTGCCTCTTGTGCATTGCTTTTTATAAATGTTCCAGCCAGGCGGGTGCTAATCCTAGCACTTTGGGAGGCCAAAGTGAGAGGATCACTTGAGGCCAAACTAGCCTGGGTGACTCAGCAAGACCCCATCTTTACCAATAAATAAATAAATAAATAAATAAATAAATAAATAAATAATTAGCCTGGTGAGGTGGTGCATGCTTGTGGTCCCAGATATTTGGAATCCAGGAGTTCAAGCTTGCAGTGAGCCATGATCACACCACGCCACTGCAGGTCAGCCTGAGTGACACGGCAAGACCCTGTCTGGAAAAATAAGGTAAATGTTCCATGTCTCCTGCACCCTGAGAAGACAGCCTATAGATATCCAAGCCACTCCTGCCCTGCTTACCCGTGCTACACACCACCTTTGACGGGCCATAGCCCGAGCTCCGAATGTCTTCTCGGCCTCCACTTCAAGCCTGCGTTCCCTGGGGAGGGTATCTAGCCCTAGATCTACCACTGCCCCAACACACGTCATGCCCAACCAACCTCAGTTGCTTTGCGAGTTCACCTCCATCCTGAGTGTACGGTCGCTAAGGTGAGACCGCTGGAGCTGTAGACCTGGGAGGAGGTTCGCTGCCCCGACTTGATGCTCAGTATGTACTTTTTAAAATAAACCGGATTGTTGAGATTTGAAAAAATTTCATAAAGCTGCTGAAAAGCACAGGCCAGAGCCGTGTAGTTTTAGAGGTGGCTGACGTAAGGTGGCTGCGCGGCCCAGGATGCCCGCATGGCCTGCAGTGAAAGGCTGCTGTCGCGTTGGCCCCGCAGGCCCCGAGTCAGGCCTAACCTCGGACTTAACCTGCGACCCCGCCCTACGCGCGCGCCGCAGCCGCCCTCTGTTGCTATTGGCTGCTCGTCCCGTGTGTGGGCGCTTCTCGAAGAGGCGGGGCGAGGATGTAATTGAACACGTCGGTGCTCATTAGTTCTGTCAGTTGAACACCCTTGCCGCTTTCTTCATTCTTCATTGGCTGGCGGACTGAGGGGGCGGGCTTGGCGCGCGGGTCGCCCAGACATGGCAGATTGCAGCAGCTGGCAGGTCAGTGTGTTCGGAGCCGGGGACCCCCGGGGCTTTCCGGAGGGAGGGAACGGGACGGGCTCGGGACGTAGAGCGTGGGGCGCGGCCGCCGGGTCCAGCTCAGGTGTTGCCTCTTGCCGCAGCCGCCGCGCCCCTGCGAGGCCTACCGCGCCGAGTGGAAGCTCTGCCGCAGCGCAAGGCACTTCCTGCACCACTACTACGTCCACGGCGAGCGGCCCGCCTGCGAACAGTGGCGGCGCGACCTGGCCAGCTGCCGCGACTGGGAGGAGCGCCGGAGCGCCGAGGCCCAGGTGCGCCGGGAGGGAGCGGGGCTGCGCTCGGGAGCGCCTTGCAGGGCCCAGCTTTCCCCACCCCTCCCCGCCCCAGGCTCCACCTCGGAGCCTAGGACTGTCGGGGTCCCTACCCTCCTCCTGCTTCCTTTCTGTTGAGAGATTAGCATATCAGCTAATGTGTAAATTAGCATATCAGCAGGACGTTCAGAGGGCGCTAAGGAGGCCTGTGAGGAGGCTGTAGCGGTTTAGAGGGAAGAGGGCAACCGTCCTATGTTATGGTCGTTAGCTGGCCTACGCAGGAGTTGATGTCGCTGAGTCCTGTGTGACCAGGAGCCATCCTTCATTCGCGGTAGACACCGCTGAGAAACAGAGAAGGCCTGGGTTCCTGGAGCAGAGGGCGAGTGGATTGTTGGAGAACGGTATACCAGGGACCTGGTGGGCCTTGACAGGGAGTTTAAAGTGTGCTAGGAAGCATCATTTGATTTGTATCTTTAAAAGATCAGTCTGTTAGTAAAGTGTGGTGGCATGCACCTGTGGTCCCAGATACTTAGGGGTGAGGCGGGAGGATCACCTAAGCCCAGGAGTTCAAAGCTGCAGTGAGCTATGGTGGCACCACTGCACATCAGCCTGGGCCACAGAGGGAGACCTGTCTCAGGATTTAAAAAAAAAAAAAAAAAGTTCAATCTGTTTGCTAGGGTGTAGAGAGTATATTACAGGGGCAGAGAGACCGGCAAGGAAGTGGTTCTAGTTGTTTATTCATCCAGCAAATACGTACTACACTGGGAGCTTTTGGAGATGCATGAGTGATAAGAAGAGTCTCTGCCCTCCTGGCACCCACACTCTAGAATACAGTGCTATGATGGACCTCTTGCGGGAGAGAAGCCAGCCAAAAGGTGCAAGGCTCATGGGGAGTGCCAAGAATCAGAATCAATAGGACTGATGAACACTTCAGCATTGTTAAGTGTATGTAGTGATCTGAAAGAGATAAACTGAGGTAGAAACCAGACTGCTGTATAAAATAAAGTGATGACTATTCCATAACATGTGAAGGTCAAAAAAAATGGGAGAAAGCTGACAGCCTATATAGCAAAAGATTGATAACTTTAGTATATATTTATGTGCATGTGTGTATAAAGAGCTCTTACATATCAATATGAAATATAGGGGTTATTTCAGAATGGAAAAATGGGCAAAGAACACGAAGAAGCAATTCATTAAAAAAGGAAGCCAGCTGGGCATTGTAAGGCTGGTTGCCTTGCTGGGAGCTCAGATGCACCCCCCCCACCACCCCTTTTTTCCCTTTTACAAGCCCCGAGCAAGCTCAGACATGCTCAGGCATGTTCTCTTCTCCCTTGCTCGCATGGCCTGGTCTTCTCTTAAAGAGCCCAGTATGCAAACAAGGTGCTGCAACCATAGCTTCGTAACAACCAATAGCAGTCGAGTCTTAACAACCAATAGTAGCCGAGTCTTAACAACCAATAGCAGCCGAGTCTTAACAACCAATAGCAGGCACGTAATTCCAACCAACAACAAGCCAAGTCCTAGGTCAAGGCTTGTAACTTACCCAATAGCAGTCTTGCTCTCCCACAACCAATCGAGCTGTTTCACTCCTTATAAAACCCCCTGTCTAAGCAGAGTCCATGCAACTTCTCCGGCCCCTCCAGTCCGGACAGCAGAACCTTACTCGGGAACCTGAATACATTACCTTGCATTGGATTATTTTGGTGCTGGCCTCAGTTTCTTCATTTTATCCTCGGAAACAAACCTTACAGGCATGGTGGTGGGCACCTATAATTTCAGCACTTTAGGAGGCTAAGGCAAGAGGATCGCTTGAGCCCAGGAGTTTGAGACCAGCCATGGGCAGCATGGTGAGACTCCATCTTTATAAAAATAATAAAAAAGATTAAAAAGCCTGGGCATGGTGGCTCATGCCTGTAAGCCTAGCACTTTGGGAGGCAGAGGTGGGCAGATCACCTGAAGTCAGGAGTTTAGGACCAGCCTGGCAACATGGCGAAACCCCGTATCTACTAAAAATATGAAAATTAGCCAGGCATGGTGGTGCATGCCTGTAATCCCAGCTACTTGGCAGGCTGAAACAGGAGAATTGCTTGAACCTGGGAGGTGGAGGATGCAGTGAGCCAAGATGGTGCCATTGCACTCCAGCCTGGGTGACAGAGTAAAGCTCCATCTCAAAAAAAAAAAAGAAAAAGAAAAAAACAAATGGCAAGTGTCAGGTATATAAGTCTAAATGACAGTAAAAGCAGGTTTTGCCCAGCAGAAATTCGGAAGTGTTGATAGGGGTTTGAAGAATTCTGGGTAGTTGTGCAGTGTTGGTGAGAGCGTCAGGTGTTCTGATTATCTAAATGTCAGATGCATAACCTTTGACCCCTAAGTTTTACTTCTGGAACTTTATCCTAGGGAAGTAATTGGATAACAGTGTAGTTAAAAGTTCAGAATGCTCATTATGTTTTTGATACCGCAAAAGCTGAAAACAGCCTAAATTTCACTAATAGACATTTGATCAAATAGCTTTTTCCACCAAGTGAAATATTGGATAGCCTTTGAAAAGAATGGTCATCTGTCTAGCTGGGTATGGAAAGGTGCCCACAGTGTATTGTTGGGTGAACAAAGTAGGAAGTAGACTAGCCAGCAGAAGATTATCCCATCATTAGGGTAACGTAAGTTAGCTCTAAAATTTGGACCAGAAAGGGAAGCTGTTAACTGCCACACCGGGAATGGACGTTTGGGAATCTTTCCTATTCTGTGCTATATTTCTGATATCTTTGTAGACGAGATCAAAATATTTTGAGGCAATAGAGCTTGAACAAAGACAGACACCTAGATAGATTAAATTATCTGTATAAAGAGGCTCACATAGCACCTGATACCTACCAAGGGCCCACAGCAAAGGTCACTCGTGTTGTGGTACACTGCCCTGTATTGGGAGACAGTAACCAAGAGAAGCTGATGGGTTGTTGAGTGGCACTTGTGGCAGCACTCAGGTGGGTGGTCTGTCTGTTCCCACCCTTTCAGGGTACCCTGGGCATATATTTCTTCCCTGTCTTCCTCCTTTCTTACCGTACTCCTCCCTGCAGCTCCCCACGGCTGCTCTTTCAGACTCGTTTCTCCTCTCCACTCAGCAGTCTGGCTTATTTTTAGCAGGTGAGTCTGCCCCAAACTCACGAGGTCAACCGAAGCCATTGAGCCGAGGCCCAGGAGAAGATATTTTAATATTCCTCAAATTATGATGATCTGTTCAGTAGTTTTTCACAGTAGTTTGTGGGAAAAAAATGATCTGATCTCTGTGTGCTAATATGAACAATTACCAAGGTGTAATAGGTGGAAGCAGCTGAGCTGCAGAGTGGTGTGTACCACAGGCCCCTGCCTGTCCAGCTGTGTTTCAGAGGGTGAAGAGAAGGGAGATGCAGGGGTCTTGAGGGTGCTCAGAGCCCTGGGGAGTGACTAGAGTCTCATTTGCACAGCGATCCCTCTGTGAGAGCGAGCGGGCACGAGTCCAGGCTGCACGGAAGCACATCCTGGTGTGGGCCCTGAGGCAGAGCCCCCCTGCAGACTGGCATCGCCCTCTGCCGCAGGAGAAGGATGAGTGACAAGCACCCCTGCCATTGGCCTGTGCAGCTTCCTCCCTCGGTCTGTTTCAAGTTGCTGTTGCACAGCCCTGGGAACTGTGACTAGCCTACACAGTTTAGTGGCTTGCTGTGAGCTCTTGCTGGGCTTGGAACATGGAGCAGGACATTGCTAGCCCTACTTGCCCACCCCTTACCCTGACACTGTGATGCTCTGCTGGACAATTGTACTCCTCCAGAGCTTCCCAGGAGGCCAAGCATTATGGCAGGTACCTGTGAGCAGTCAGATCAGGCTGGGCACAGTAACATAGGAGATGGCGGTCCTGAGGTCTAGGGTTCTCAGGTAAACTCCTGAAGGGTATCCCTGCACAGGTGAGTCATAATGAGGTAGCTAAACAGTTGTGCCACTGTGAATGCCTTTGCTAGTCCTTGGAAAACTGCCTGCCACGTCCTGATTTGGTGAGCATTGTGAGTGCTCACCCTGTGCCCCGGCCACTCGCTTAGTTCTACTGTATGTACAGGCGGGTGTGCCGAGCAGGCAGGGCTCGCTGGCCCTTTGGCACCAGCAGGCTTCTCAGAGCTGGCTCCCAGGTCAGCCCCTGGAGACTCTGGTTTTTAAGAAATGGCACACAGCTGCAGAACACACAACCTTGCATGAAGAGGGCTTGTGGACTCAGCTTAAGAAATCCAAGCCCAAGACATGTGGAATTAAGAACTCCTTCCCTCAAAGTTTCCCTGGTGGTTAATGTATAAAAAGCCATTTCATTTTATTTCAAATAGAAGCTGAAAATTAAATTCACATTTGTTAGATTTCATATATAACAGTGTTGTACCTGGACAGTTTTAGAATTTTGTATGCTTACTCTCTTGTAGTGTTTTAAAATGTATGAACCACCAAAAACAGTTTCTCAAAGAAGTCTCTTTATTACTAAGAATGGTTTTGCATCCTCAGCAGGCCCTGTTGTGTGATGCTGAGGGCTAGGCTGGCTCCGTGCCCAGCACCCTCCCTGCTCTCTTCCTGGACACAGGCAGCAAGTCGTACATCTTTTAATTTGTTCTTTGGGGCAGAATAATCGATCACTTCAGAAGGGTGTCCATTAAAGAATAGTATTTCCCTGCTTGAGTGTGTTTTCTCCTGTGCTCCCTAAGAGCCCCTTTTTATGTCTGCAAACGGTGGTGGTGGGTAGGGGGTGCTCATGGGATCCCAAGAGCAGGAGCATCTGAAGAGGAGCCAGCATTCCCCCATCATCAGGGGAATATTGATGTGTCAAAGGCAACCAGGGTGCCTCCAGCCTGGCTGTGGCTAGTTTAATAATGAGCATTTCCAGCTAGTGAGGGAAGAGAGAAGACTGCTAGAGATCTACAAGGTTTTTCTCACTATTAAACACAGGGAAGGGGCATCTGAATTTGCAGTCTGCAGTAATCCCAGCACTTTAGGAGGCCGAGGTGGGTGGATCACTTGAGGTCAGGAGTTCGAGAGCAGCCTGGCCAATATGGTGAAACCCCACCTCTACTAAATATACAAAAATTAGCTGGGCATGGTGGCACCCACCGGTAACCCAGCTACTTGGGAGGCTAAGACACGAGAATCGCTTGAACCCAAGAGGCAGAGGTTGCAGTAAACTGAGATCATGCCAGTGCACTCCAGCTTGCGCAACAGAGTGAGACTCCATCTCAAAAATAAATAAATGAATTTGCAGTCTGCATGTGATGCCTGAGATTGCAGCAGCTACCTTCGGGTTCCTGGAGCAAGGCTGGAAAGTGCAGCAAAAGGCCTGGGCATGCCAGCCAGCACCCCAGCCCATGAGGGGCCTCCCCTCAGTACAGTCATGCTCCCTGCCACCTGCCTGTTTAGCAAGGTATACAGTGTGTGGCTGCATGCTCTGTTAGGAAACATAAGTCCTGCCTCTATAGTGTGACTGTCATATTTTGCCCTTCTTCACTACTCAAGTTCCACATAACAGATAATCTCCCTCGACAGGATGTTCCTGCATTTGTTCCTATGTCAATTCCTTCACAACATTTGAGTGTCCGCATGTTGGACAGGGTTTGAGGCTTACAGACCACAGTTTTGAAACGGACAAGTTGTCTTCAAAGAGTTTCTGTTGTAGTATGGGGGAAAGACAGGCGTTAAACATCAAAAAATAGGAATTTAAAATGGTGGCTGGGTGTGGTGGCCCACGGCTGTTATCCCAGAACTTTGAGAGGCTGAGGTCGGAGGATTGCTTCAACTCAGGAATTTGAGACCAGCCTGAGCAACATAGCAAAACCTCATCTCTACAAAAAATACACGCATTAGTAGTTCTAGCTACTTGAGAGGTTGAGGCTGGAGGATCACTTGAGCCCAGAAGTTTGAGGCTGCAGTGCGCCATGATTGTGCCAGTGCACTCCAGCCTGGGTGACACAGTGATATCCTGTCTCAAAATAAGTAAAAATAAAATGGTGATCATTTCTGCAGCAGTTTGGATAATTTTTTTTATGGTGGTGTTATGAAGAAAATGAATACTATAATAAGAGCGGTACCTTTTGAACTTTTTAGACGGGAGCTAGGCGTGGTGGCTCACACCTGTAATCTCAGCTACTTGGGAGGCTGAGGCCAGATGAATCACTTGAGGATAGGAGTTTGAGAGTACAGTCAACTATGATCGTGCCACTGCACTCCAGCCTGGACAACAGAGCAAGACCCCATCTCTAAATAAATAAATTTTTTAAAAATAAAAATAAATGTTTTGGATAAAACCCCACAGAAATAATAAGTATTTTACATTATTATCTGGCATAGACTGTTATGTACAGTTTATTGTTGAAATACAAAACTATATATCCATACTGTATGTGATATAGTGCCATTTTCAGTAACTGTTATACACATAGCAACTCAGATGAAACTCAAGGAAATTATTCAGAGTAAAAGCCAATCTTGAAAACGTACACTTAGCATGATTCCATTTATGTAACATTGGTGAAATGTAATTATAGAGATGGAAAACAAAGGTTATCTGGGTTAGGTTAGGGATGGTGGGGGGTGGGTTACACGAGGGAGTCCTTTGGTGTTGAAAACCATCTGTGCAGCCTGACTGTGGTGGTTACACAGAGCTACACACAAAATTAAAATTGTGTAGACTTAGGTATGCAAAGGAGTGCAGATATAACTGGGGAAATTGAATATGATCTGTAGACTGTGCCAATGTCAAATTTCTGAGTCCTGACACTGTACTATCGTGTGTAAGGTGCGAACACTGGGGGAGGCTGGGGCAAGGGTATGCAGGACCTCCCTGGACAACCTCTTATGCAAGTTCCTGTGAATCTATAATTACTTCAAAATAAAAAGTTGAAAACAAACTGGCAGCCATGACCTACTGAACTGATTTTACAACCTAATGGATGAAACCTACTGTTTTAAAAAGGACTGTTGTCGGCTGGGCACGGTGGCTCACACCTGTAATCCCAGCACTTTGGGAGGCTGAGGTGGGCAGATCACGAGTTTAGGAGATCAAGACCATCCTGGCTAACATGATTAAACTCCATCTCTACTGAAAATACAAAAAATTGGCCAGGTGTGGTGGCGTGCACCTGTAGGCCCAGCTATTTGAGAGGCTGAGGCAGGAGAATCACTTGAACCCAGGAGGCAGAGCTTGCAGTGAGCCAAGGTTGTGCCACTGCACTCCAGCCTGGGCGACAGAGTGAGACTGTCTCAAAAAAAAAAAATCCCTGCCATCAAGTACTTGTGCTGGACACTTACCTTGGGCAGGGAGGTGGGGAAGGCCTCAGTGTCTGAGCCCAGACCCAGATAGAGACTCAACTTCTGTCAGGCGGAGAAAGGGACCCACAAAGGCTGAGGGACCTGATGCAGAGAAGGGGTGGGGTGGCTATACCCAGCATGGACAGATCAGTGGGCCACTGCAGTAGAATGGACAAAAAATGACAATGACTTGGACCTCAGAGGCAGCAGTGGAGGTCATGAAAAGTGGTTCCATTCAGCATTTGGCTCAGGTGGGACCAAAGGACTTAGACTCCTTAGGCAACGTCTTTATCTGGGACTGATAAGAGTTTTTAAAGCAAAAAAGTTTTTAAAAAGCAGGGTGTGGTGGCCCACACCTGTAGTCCCAGCTACTTGGGAGGCTGAGGCGAGAGGATCACCCAGGCTATGGAGAGGACAGTCTTTTCAACACATGGTTGGTGCCTGGAAACTGGATATCCACAAGAGTGAGGCCGGAACCTTACCAAAAATCATATACAAAAGTTAATATTGACCTAAATTGTAAGAGCTTAAAATTAAATATAGGGAATATCTTCACAACATTGGATTTGGTAGCAGTTTCTTGGATATGACACCAAAGTCATCAACATTAAAATAAAAAATAGGCAAATTGGATTTCACGAAAATTAAAGACACTAAATTTCACATAAAAAGACACTATTGGCCGGGTGTGGTGGCTCATGCCTGTAATCCCAGCACTTTGGGAGGCTCAGGTGGAAGGATCACTTGAGCCTAGGAATTCAAAACCAGCCTAGGCAACATAGTAAAACCCTATCTCCATTCCTTCTAGAAAGAAATTTTTTAAAAAAGACACTGTCAGGCAGGTCACTATGGATCATGTCTGTAATTCCAGCATTTCGGGAGGCTGACACAAGGGAATTGCTTGAGACCAGGAGTTCAAGACCAGCTTGGGCAACATAGCAAGACCCCATCTCTACAAGTTTTTTTAGAAAAAGGTAGCTGGTCCTAGCTACTCAGGAGGCTGATTCAGGATTGCTTAAGCTCAGGAGTTTGAGGTTACAGTGAGCTATGATTGCACGACTACACTCTAGTTTAAAAAAAAAAAAAAGAAAAGACACTTATTGACAGAATAAAAAGGCAATCCACAGAATGGGAGAAAATATTTGCAAATCATATGTCTTATAAGGGATTAATGGAAGTATAGAGAACTCCTAAAACTCAATAAGAAAAAAAAAAAATTTGAAAATAGGCAAGGGGCCAGGCACGGTGGCTTAGGCCTGTAATCCCAGCACTTTGGGAGGCTGAGGTGGGCGGATCACATGAGGTCAGGAGTTTGAGACCAGCCTGGCCAACATGGTGAAACCCTGTTTCTACTAAAAATATAAAAATTAGCCAGGTGTGGTGGCATGCACCTGTGATCCCAGCTACTTGGGAGGCTGAGGCAGGAGAATTGTTCAGACCCAGGAGGCAGAGGTTGCAGTAAGCCGAGATTGCGCCACTGCACTCCAGCTTGGGTAACAGAGTGAGGCTCTGTCTTAAAAAAAACAAAAACAAAACAACCCAGGCATGGTGGATCATGAGGTCAGGAGTTCAAGACCAGCCTGGCCAAGATAGTGAAACCCTGTGTCTACTAAAAATACAAAAAATTAGCCGGGTGTGGTGACAGATGTCTGTAATCTCAGCTACTTGGGAGGCTAAGGCAGGAGAATCACTTGAACCCAGAGGCAAAGGTTGCAGTGAGCCGAGATTGGACCATTGCATTCCAGTCTAGGCAACAAGAATGAAACTCCATCTATCTATATCTATACCTATATCTATAGATCTATATCTATCTATATCTCCATCTATATATATTTTATACATATGTCTATATATCTATATCTATGTCTATATAGACATATGTATAAAATAAATAAAGGACAAGGACTTGAATAGACATACAAATGGCCAAAAAGCACGTAGAAAGATACGTCACTGACCATTAGGGAAATGCAAGTCAAACCCACAATGAGATACCACCTCACACCCATTAAGATGGCTACTATTAAAAAAAAAAAAGTGTGATAAGGATGTAAAAAAATTGGAACCTTGGCTGGGTGAGGTGGCTCACACCTGTAATCCCAGCACTTTGGAAGGCCAAGTCCAGCAGATCACCTGAGGTGAGGAGTTCTAGACCAGCCTGGCCAACATGGTGAAAACCCATCTTTACTAAAAATACAAAAAAAAAAAAAAAAAAATTAGCTGGGCATGGTAGCACACACCTGTAGTCCCAGCTCCAGAGGCTGAGGCAGGAGAATTGCTGGAACCCAGGAGGTGGTGGTTGCAGTGAGCCAAGGTCAAACCACTGTACTCCAGCCTAGACAACAGAGCAAAACTCCAACTCCAAAAAAAAAAGAAAATTGGAATCCCTGTGCACTGTTGGTGGGAATATATAATGGTACAGCTGCCATGGAAAGCTGTATGGCACATCCTCAAAAAATTAAAAATAGAATCATCATATGATGCAGCAGTATGTATCTGGATACATATGATCCACTTCTGGGTATGTATCTGGATACATATGATCCACTTCTGGGTATGTATCTAAAAGAAGAGTCTTGAAGAGATATTTGTATTCCTGTGTTCATAGCAGCATTATTCACAATAGTAAAATGCAGAAGGTAACCCAAGTGTTCATCAGCAACAGATGGGTAAGGAAAATGTGGCATACATACAGTGGAACATTAATTCAGCCTTAAAAAGGAAGGAAATTTGACACATGCTATAACATGGATGAAGCTTGAGGACATTAGGCTCAGTGAAATAAGCAAATTACAAGAAGACAAACACTATGATTCCACTTCTGTGAGGTACAAGAATAGTTAAAATCACAGAAAAGGTAGAATGTTGGTTGCCAGGGGTTGGGGGAAGAGGGGAATAGAGAATTATGGTTTAATGGGTAGCGTCTGAATTTTGCAGTGAAGAGTTCTGGAGATGGATGGATGGTTGTCTGTGGTATGAATGTCCTCAATACCACTGAGTCATACAGTTAGAAGGGATGAAGATGGTAAATTTTATGTGTATTTTACCACAATTTAAAAAAAAAGGGAAAAAAGTGAACCACGCAGTAGGAAAACAACCTCACTTCTTCCCTGGTTTACCTGCACTAAGGTGGTTAAAAAAAACATTCTTGGCCAAGTGCGGTGGCTCACCTGGGGTCAGGAGTTTGAGAGTAGCCTGGCCAAGATGGTAAAACTCCATCTCTACTAAAATTACAAAAAAAATTAGCCAGGCTTGATGGCTGGTGCCTGTAATCCCAGCTACTTGGGAGGCTGAGGCAGGAGAATCACTTGAAACCGGGAGGCGGAGGTTGCAGTGAACAGAGATCATGCCACTGCACTTCAGCCTGGGCGACAGAGTGAGACTCCATCTCAAAAAAAAAAAAAAAAAAGGAAAAAAAAACAAACCCTTTCTGAGGCTATGATCCAACCCATTGGGGAAAATGGCTGTATTCATACACTCGGCCTGTAATGCGACGGGCTGAATTGTGTCCCCTACAGTTCCTATGTTGAGGTCCTATCCGTACGCCCTCCCACTCCCCCCACCCCACCCCAAACCTCAGAAGGTAACAGTATTTGGAGGTAGCAACGTTAGAGATAGTTAAGTTATAAGGAGGTCATTAGGTGGGCCCTATTGCAGTATAACAGGTGTCGGTGTAAAAAATTAGCATGGACTGTGGGATGACCATGTGAAGAAAAAGGCAGCCATCTGCAAAGCTCAGAAAGCAAGCCTGCTGGTACCTTGGTCTTAGGAGTTCTAGCCCCCAGAATTGTGAGAAAATAAATTTCTGTTGTTTAAGCCACACTTTTTATGGTACATTGTAATGGCAGCATGAGCAGATTAACACATTCACCATTTCAGACTGAGCATTTGAGAGAGTTTGCTGCCGAAGCCAGGCTTCACACCCTGTTGGGGGCCACGGCATCTTTGTTAACTAGCATGTCTCTGTCTTGCTTCACTCTCTTTTGCCTCCCCACAACTCCAGCTGAAAACACAAAGGTGGCTCTTCAGTCTGTCCCACCGGGAAGGCCCTGCTTCTCTGCACACCTTTCCCAACAGTCCTCTCTTACTGTGACTCCTGTTGATGGTATTTTCACTATACCTTTGGGATCTTCCTTTTTTTGAGATGGAGTCTCACTCTTGCCTGGGCTGGAGTGCAATGACAATCTCAGCTCACTGCAACCTCCGCCTCCCAGGTTCACGCAATTCTCCTGCCTCAGCCTCCGTGTAGCTGGGACTACAGGTGCACACCACCACACCTGGCTAATTTTTTTGTATTTTTAGTTGAGACAGGGTTTCACTATTTTGCCTCCCATTTGAGAGTAGCAGTTGATGTCTTTGTCATCTTGTTCCCATTACCTGGTGAGGGACAGCATCTGTCACCCGAATCCATCTCAGGTGAATTACTTTTAATTCTGGCTGGGCTTGGTGGCTGATGCCTGTAATCCCACAGCTTTGGGAGGCCAAGACAGGTGGATCACTTGAGGTCACTTGAGGTTAGGAGTTCAAGACCAGCCTGGCCAACATGGCAAAACCCTGTCTCTACTAAAAATACAAAAATTAGCCATATGTGGTCGTGCATGCCTGTTATCCCAGCTACTTGGGAGGCTGGCGCAGGAAAACCGCTTTAACCAGAGAGGCAGAGTTTGCAGTTAGCTGAGATTGGAGTCACTGCACTCCAGCCTGGGCAACAGATAAGGCTCTGTCTCAAAAAAATAAATAAATAAATAAAAAATAAATAATTCTGACACAAGACAAAGGAGCATTTTGATTAAACCAGTATTTACTGACAGCATGCCTGATTCTGTGGAAAGCAGATTTGAACTCTGGTCATTCCTACTCACAGGGGCAGCATGTTAAGGATGGCTGCCTGCAAGTCTATCTCTTAAACTCCACTTGTGCGTACACCTTGGTGATGTCACTGTACCTGCCTTCAGGGGGCTGGTAGTTAGGGATCGGTGGTGTGTAATGTGGCCCTTCCCTCTCAAAGGGGAACAGGTTGGAATCCCGCTTGATGGCCTCAGCATGGAGCTTCGGGGACTCAAGTCGTAGTTCCTCCAGAGCTTCCTGCTGGGCTTCTAGCATGGCCCTGATGGTGTCCCTCTCCATCTCATGCTCTTGCTGCTTGTACAAGGACCACTTCTTCAGAAGCAGAGCTCTCCGCTCAGTCTCCTCAAAGGAGAGCTCCACCTGAGGCCTCTGTCTGCAAAGAAGCTAAGGGTTACCAGCCTCACTGGCATGGAAGTCTGTGACTGCAGCTGACACAAGTATCCCCATTGCCAGACACAGACTAGACTTAGGAAATAGAACACATTTGGAACAAATTAAGAAATGGAGTGCTGAATGTGGCTGCAGCTGCAACTGATGCTTGGAGCCAAGGTCACTTGCTTTCTGTCGGAAGAACAGATGGTCTGAGGAGACAATGGTAGCACTTCCTCCGCCCCAGGCCAATACCACCTGTGGTGAGAGGTGAGTCTGACTCCTGCCCCTTTATAGATGGTGTACACTGTTTACAAAAGGGCAGCAGGAGCTGCTAACCCTGAACACAGTCCAATCCCAACAAATACCAACTAAAGGTATCTGCATGATAAAACAAGAGGCCAGGGGTTTTCTGTCAGGATGAGGCAGGAGCTTCAGACTCAGGGACCAAGGGATCAGAAACAGCCAAGACTCCTCATGCATGACAGTGATAGGAACTCCAGAGCAGTGCTTAAGCATCCGGCCTGGATGATCAGTTGTCTTAAGTTCTTTCCCACCTAGAGCCATTTAAAGTACCACCCAAGAATGCTTTCTCCTGCTCCCAAAAGGAGCAAGGATTCATCAGGGCCTAGTCAGCTCAAGCCTACTGACCCATTACTATCACAGGTGTCAACTACAGACACAACTACCTGAAGTTCATTGAACTCCTTTGCCCTGAGGACTTCGTCCCTAGAGAAGGCTCCTTACCTTGCTTTATCCAAGAACTTTATAGGGGTAATAAAATCTTCAATAGGAATTAGCTCTTGACTAGCCTTTTCTAGTTTTCGGATCCTCCTTTTCAAGCGGTCCTTTACTGCTTGGTCTTTTTTAGGATCCACCTTCTTCTTCTTTCGAAGAGGTTCTGATCTAATAGATAAAGGAAACATTAAACATTTTCCTCTTCAGTCTCATGAACCTACTGAGAGACAAGATGGTAAGTACCCCATACTGAGCTCTCCACTGGGGGAGGGAGCTGTGTGTGACTGACTCAGGCTCAGTGTGGTGAGAAGGTAGGTACTCCACCCCAGAGTACTTGTGAGAACTGTGTAGGTGCCATCAACTACAAGAAACAGTACAAAAGCAGTCAGGGGCTATGGCTCATGCCTGTAATCCCAACACTTTGACAGGCCGAGGCAGGCGGATCACTAGGTCAGGAGTTGGAGACCAGCCTGGCCAATGTGGTGAAATGCTGACCTTACTAAAAATACAAAAATCAGCTGGGTATGGTGGCATACACCTGTAATCCCAGCTTCTCAGGAGGCTCTTGGGAGGCTGAGGTAGGACAATCACTTGAACCTGGGAGGTGGAGGCTGCAGTGGGATGAGATCATGCCACTGCGCTCCAGCTTACACAACAGAGTGAGACTCTGTCTCAAAAATAATAATAATAATAATCAAATCCTCTACCATCAAGACTGAATCAAGAGATTCAGAAAAAGTCAAGAGTGCTAGGTGGAAATACCTTTAATACTTGCACCTTCCCCACACTCTCCAGGGCCTCAGAATAGACAGGGAAGAGGAATTACTCATGGAGAAACAGTAATTTAAGCTGTGCCCTTTAAAACAGAAAGAGGCCGGGCATGGTGGCTCAGGCCTGTAATCCCAGCACTTTGGGAGGCTGAGGCAGGCGGATCACGAGGTCAAGAGATCGAGACCATCTTGGCCAACATGGTGAAACCCCATCTCTACTAAAAAATACAAAAGTTAGCTGGGCATGGTGGCGCGTGCCTATAGCCCCAGATACTCAGGAGGCTGAGGCTGGAAAATTGCTTGAACCCAGGAGGCGGAGATTGCAGTGAGCCGAGATTGCACCACTGCACTCCAGCCTGGCGCCTGGCGACAGAGCAAGAGTCTGTCTCAAAAAAAAAAAATAAACCCAAGAATCCCTTCAAGATTACTTATTGAAACTGTCCAAATTTTAAAAATTACAAACAGCAATCTATGGTATGGAAAAGGTTGAAAAGACAGAAAAGCATTGGCCTGCATTTAACTGAGAAACTTTGTAGGGTGTTAACTTTGCAGACCACACATCCAGCAGTCTTGCTTTGTTCTGTACACATCATCTGACATCTATACCTCCAGAGATCAGGCCCGCGGTTGAGTTTTACCTCGTGGGAATGAGTTCCCAGAAGGACAACAATGAAGCTCGCTGGTGGGCGTCCCTAATCTGCGTCTGCCAAGTTCCCAGAAGCCTGAAAGACACAAGAGTATGTATAAATACCTGATTTTCGAGGGCCGGCGCGGTGGCTCACGCCTGTAATCCCAACACTTTGGGAGGCTGAGGCAGGTAGATCACGAAGTCAGGGGCTCAAGACCAGCCTGGGCAACATGGTGAAACCCCATCTCCTAAAAATAAACATTAGCCGGGCGTCGTGCCACGCGCCTGTAGTCCCAGCTACTCCCGAGGCTGAGGCAGGATAATTGCCTGAACCGGAGAGGCAGAGGTTGCAGTGAGCCGAGATCGTGCCACAGCACTCCAGCCTGGGCGGCAAAGCGAGACTCCGTCTCAAATAAATAAATAAGACAAATAAATAAATATGACTCTTTCCCACTTCACAGAAAGAGAAAAAGTTACAATATCCCCGAACCCGGGGCACTTGTAACTACTTGGTGTGACAGCAAGGTCAACGTGGGAGAGTTTTCAAAATCTTTTGTTTACACCACTGAGACTTGGGCAGGACCCCTGCTCGCCAGGGTGCTCAGACTGTTATCCACAAGTCACGATCACATGGCTCATCCCTGAGATATTCGTGCACTGGGAGGCGAGCAGGGAGCACAGGCAAGTCCCGGCCGACAGACGAGGAAACCCCGTATGCGCCCTGGGCACTCCGCTACCCGGCTGGCGTCCGCACTCACCCGCTTGTCGGGCGCAGAGCTAGCGAGACGCCTCGCAGCACGGAGGTAGTCATGGCCACTCTTGTCGCTTCCGGGCCTGCGCGCCTCCACAGTCCGGCCCGCGGTGTCTCAAGCGGAGGTCCCTCCGCCCAGCGCTCCGGCGTTCCGGCTGCGGGGGCTGGGACCCGCCTGTCCCCGCCCCCGACGCAGCCCCGCCTCCGGCGTCCGCGGCGCACACTGGGGCGTCTTGCGCTTCGCGCGGTTCTGAGTCCTCCCTTCCGTCCCCGCCCTGGGCTGCGAGCGCGCTTCTGCAGCGGGCACGGCCCCGCCAGCCAGCTCCTAAACGGTTGGTCGGTCTGCGCCCTCGCGCGAGCCTCGGCCCTACAGTGCAGCCGGAGTGGCCAAGGGGGCGGTCCCTCTGCTCGTCGGAGTCCAAATGTTCACGTCTATGCAAACGCCCCTGATATTACAATAATGCGCCCACCCCACCCTCCCCCACCAGGGTTGGCTCGTTCCCCGCATTCGGCGAGTCTGAAGCCCGGGTCGCATCCCAGCGCCGGCGTGGAGCCTGGGACTCGCGAGATGCCCAATAGCGTGTGTTGATGAATGACGGAAGCTGGTTAATAAGTCAGACAGACTGGCGAGGCAGAGGTGGTGACGGGCGGTCCACGCCACTTGGGCCCCGCCTGTCTCTGCGGCCGGCCCGGGCTGCAACTCTAGGCCCCGCTCGCTGTCCGCTGTCCAGGCGAACCGCCCCTTCTTGGGCGCCCGGGCCCTACCCGAAGCCCCTGCCCGCCGAGGAGCCGGGGCGGCCCAGTCCGCGTGGGGAGCGGTTTCCCGCCGGGGCGATTTGGCAGGTGCGCGCCGTGACTTCCGGCGTTGCCCGGGAGCCGCCTGAGGAGGAGCGGCGCAGGGGATGCGGCTGTGGTGGCGGCGGCGGCGGCCGAGCGCGGGGGGCGGCTGTGGCGGCGGAGGGGGGCGCGGGCCGGCGATGGCGCGGCGGCCCTGAGGGCGCGGGTCGGGCGGCGGCCGGAGGGCGGGCGGCGCGGGAGGAAGCGGCGGCGGTGGCTCCATGGCCCGGGCGCGCTGAGGGACCCGGCTCTCGCCTCAGCCCGGCGGCGGCGGCGGCGGCGGCCGAACAATGAAGCTCCTGAAGCCGACTTGGGTCAACCACAATGGTGAGTGCGCGCAGGGGTCGCGGGAAGCCGAGCCTGGAGTCGGGTCCGGGTCTGGAGTCGTGTCGGGGCGTGCGCAAGCCCTGCCTTCCTCTTCCCTGACGCCCGGCACTCCGTGCCCAAACCAAGAAGCCAGCGGGAGCGGACTTTGTTCTCGGCGCGGGGAGGCCAGTGAGCCCCAGCACGTGCTCCAGGTTGACCGCAGCGAAGGCCATCTTCGCCCCGGGCCCTGGTTCTGAGCCTTCCGCTGTCCACCTGTGGTCCTTGGAGGGGCCGCGGCCTGGAGCCCAGGACCGAGCCTTGGTGCCGGCCAGTTCCGGCCACTGGTCTGCATCGTCCGGGAAGTGCTCAGATGGTCCTGAAGGTGAAAGCGGGACGAAATCCCCCTTGTGGCCTTTCAGTGGCAGGGTGAAGATCTGAAATCTGCAAGAGAGATTATGACTGCCCCTCTGGATCTGGTGACAGTGCCCCGAGTTGGGGAATTGTGGTCCCTGAATAGGAGGTCTTAGGAGGGACCACGCCGAAGGACCCACGGTTAATGCTGAGCTGGGGCATCAGGCGGATAAGGCACAGGTGTGTTCTAAGAGAGGGGCTTCCTTAGCTCTGCGGCAGTGGCCTCAAACACACCCTTGGGGAACAGACTCATCCACCCTGTATCTTGACTCTGATACAGAGAAGCCAGTGGTAACCACTTTCGTCATAGTTCTGCCTTGTTGGTGTTTGCTCCCCAGGGAGATGAAAAAAGCGCGCTCCCCCTCCTCCTCACCACTCTGCTGACAGCACTAGCACAGAAAGCAACCCAGGGAGGCTCCTCCAGCCCACGCCTGATTCTGGCCTGTCTCTGACTGCTGACAGGCAAAGGGTCACCCTGATGCTGTCTTGTTCCTCATTTCTACTTTGCAATGCGACTAGAGGGGCTACTGTTTTCTTTAAGAGCAGGAAGAATAGATACGTGAACGTTCGGCTTTTTCGTTTTGAACTTGGTCCCAGGATGCCCTCTACTACCACAACTAAACTGAATTGATAATGTCTGTGTTCTCCTCCTGCCACCTCTCTCCCCTTCCATCTTCTTATGTGTCATCTTTCCCATTTTTTCAGGGATTACGTGAGGTCATGTGTTTCTTTTGAAACCGTTCATCCTGCGTTAACCCGGTAGATTTCCTGTTAGCACTGTCTCTGTGCTTTGCCTTGCATGGAAGGGGTGGGGGTACTTCCCATATACTCCCAGGGTAGGGACTGCCTCAGTCCCCTCTGTATACCCTGCTGCATTGAGCAACCTCTTCCACATGATGAGTATGTGAGAAATATTGGCTAAAATAGCTAAGAAAGCTGAGGTTTTCATAATTTTATCAAGATGAAGTCTTACTGTGCATGAAAGTAGAAGCCTTGAGTTTTAGTTTCATTTCTCCTGTTGATCTCCAAGGGCATTTCCTGATGTGTACTGTGCAGATCTTTCCCTGGAGAACTGGGCAAATATTGTAATGATGAATAATGATGCTTGTGATTAGGAAAGGAAAAATGTTATGAACTAGTTTACTGTGTAAGGTCGGATGGAATTTTTATTTTAAAATGCCTTACATAAATCAGTTTGTGTGTATAGTCTACCCTTCTCCAGCCTCTCTACTACTGTCTATCATATAACTTGTTCCTTTTTGATAAGCTCCTTTGTAGGCCAAAAGTTTTATGCTATGTAAACATAAGTAAGTCAAGATGCTTTAGGTACAAATGAATGAGAGACTGCACTAAGATCAGCCAAGCAGCCAAGTGCATCAGCCTGGTGGAGCAAGTGCAATAGTGGCCCTTGTTGCTGAGGGCCTCTCCACAGCCCTGGAACGGAGCATGATAATATCTGCTCTACCTAATTCATAGTATGCTTTTGATAGTCAGTTGGGGGCATAGATATGAAAATGCTCCCCAAACTGTAAAGTGCTTTGGAAATCTGAGATAATAACTAATAATAAAAAGATATGGAGACTCTGGCAGGATGGGATTTAACTTCTTTTAAACTTGTTCTTTGTCAAATTTCTTTTCTTTTTTTTTTTTTAAGATGGGGTTTCACCATGATGGCCAGGCTGATCTTGAACTCCTGACCTCAGGTGATCCACCCACCTCAGCCTCCCAAAGTGCTAGGATTACAGGCGTGGGCCACCGCGTCCAGCCCAAATTTCTTTTTTAAAATCTCATGGAATGTGTAGAAGGACTGTCAGAGGTAAATTACTACTGCCCTAGAGGAAATGATGCTGGCCGGAATCACTGCTAAGCAGGCGGCTATAGGAATATTGGTGGCTGCTGGAAGCAGGGTCTGCTCAGCCAGAAGCCTGAGGAGTGGGTAGTGGCCAGTAAAATTGTGCTTGCTTTTGGAAAGCACATCACTGCACTTTCTGGCTTCCTTGCTCTGTAATCATGTCTCTATCTTGTGACTTATGAACATAACTTTTTTTTTTTTTTTTAATAGAAATGGGATCTTTCAGTGTTGCCCAGGCTAGACTCAAATGCCTGGGCTCAGGGGTTTTCTGGCCTCAGCGTGGGACTATAGCTCTAGCCACTGCAGTCAGCATGAACATACTTTTTTTGTTTTTCTAGAGTCTAATGGGGGAAGTAGCAGAGAGCTCAACATTTTTCTGTGGTGTGGCAGGGAATTCATTCAAAGTGGAAAGGGCGCTAGAACAGAAGTACTTGTTGAAGCGTAGGTGTCCTTTGGTCTTCATTTCTTGGCTGAAAATAGAAAAACCTCTAAGGTAGGGTTTCCCAACTTCATCAGGTTGACATTTTGGGCCATAAAATTTGTGATTGTCATCTGCATTGTATGTTTCTAGCATCCCTTGCCTCTATTCACCAAATGCTAGTAGCACTTCACAACTACCACCTAGTTGTGTCAACCAAAAATATCTCCAGATATTGCCAATGTCCATTATTAGCCAAAGTCACCCCCGGTGGAGAAGCACTTGTCTAAGTTTATCATTAAGTTAATCTTGAAGTTGTCACATTACAGTAAAATGAGCCTTGAATATGGAATCAGACTGCGTTCAAAACTGCATCATTTACTAGCTATAAATTCTTGGGACTTATAACTCTACTTCTGGGCCTTGGTAAAATGAGACTTCCTCTTCCATTTTACCCTGTGACCAAATATAAAAGATTGTTAAATTAAAATATATAATAATAGCTATCATTTATATAGAAGTTATGTGCCAGGTATTGTTCATACATTTTATTTTGTGTTCTTGGATATAATATTCTTTATATATTTTATTTTAGAATTGACCAAAATAAACTTCATTTCTGAGTTAGGTTTATGTCAAAAAGTGAAAATAACAAGGTTTCTGGTTTTAAAGTTTGTAGAAAAATGTAGTTTGTATGTTTAGAAAATCTTGTTGAGATTCATGGCTCTTCCCAACTCTGGCCCTTTACTCCTGAGTTTTTTCTGCAATTCTCACACCTGGACAGATAGGACTTATGCTCAGCTCTTTGGCGAAGCCCATTCTAACCAAGAGGGCCAGGACTGAAATAGCTCTTGTCCACCTTTGGCCCCTGGTTCACACTTTGATGGCAGTGTTATGAAAAGGGATTTGGGAAGATTTCAATAATAGGATAATTCACTGGTTAATCACATGGCCTTATGTGTGTTTTCTCCTGTCCTGCGATTGGATTATTTTTACCCCACCTTGTGTCATTCTGAAAAGGATTTGAAAATGTTCTACTGAGACATCAACATGAAAAATAATTCAGCTTAAAGGGAAAATGTAGGCAGAATCGTACAATGATAAAGCTGGGTGGGTGGGTAAGGTCCAGCACGTTGCTGGAGGGCATTGTAGACCTATGTCTGAGAATAAGTAGGGAAACGATCCTAATGGTGAGGTTATATGATTGCAGTGGTTGAGAGATAAACTTGGCAGTTGCTCTGGATCAGTGGTTCTACAGGACAATGTCTAGAGACATATGTGGTTGTCACAACAGGGTTGGGTGGGGTGAGTGCTTACTGGCATCAAGTGGTAGAGGACAGGTCTACTGTTAAACATCCTATAGCATGTAGGACAGCTCACACATGGATAATGATCTAGCCCCAAATATGAATAGTGGTAAGGGTGAGAAACTCCATTCTAGATAAGTTATTTGCCTTTTGTTGTATTTGTTTTATAGTTTTGACTAGACTATAAGTTTCTTGAGGGCAAGAATTTTGTCTTCTGTTTTTGGAATCAGATATCCTGCTCTGAAGTCTCTGTGCCCTGCTGCTTGCTAAATATGTGACATAAAAGGTTTTTCCATCCTTTTCCTAATCTGTTCAGTGAAGTCATTAATTCTTGCTTCACCTGTTCTGTATGATAGCTGAGAAAATGCGAATTTTCTCATCAGTTTATCTCCTGACTTATGCCTGAAGATAGGTTGATTTAGGAAAATAACCAAAGTACATCTGAAGAGGAAGAAGAAAACTGGGTGGGATTTTGCTATGGACAATATGTATGTGGAGTTTTCACTAATTTATGCAACAGACATTGAACTTTCTGGTGAGAGTTCTGTGGGGACCAGAGGTAAATAAGGCTCTCTCTCTGAATGGAAAGCTGTGTGGAAGATAGATGGGAGAGACTGACATACAAACTGTATTCTAGAATGCAGGGCAGTGGAAACAGGAGCTAGAGGAATAAGCATGATAGCCCGAGGAGGAAGGGCACTTCTCCAGCAGAGTCAGGTTTGTGGATGTGTCCTTGGACTGAACCTTGATGTGACTAGAATTGTGATGGCAGAGAAGGTGCTGCAGCACATGAGACCATCAGGAGAAAAGCCCAGAGGGTGAAAGAATTTAGGAAAAGACATAGAACATGCTGGGAGAGAGGCTAAACAGGGCAAGAAGGAGAATGGAGCTGGGAGGCAGAGCCTGGAACACCTTGCTAGGAGCTTGCACTTCCTTCTTAGGGTTAGGGGAGGAGATCATTGAGGCTTCTGAGGAAGCTGGATAAAACACCCAGCCTGTGTCTCAGGAAGGCCCTGGAGGAGTTAGGAGTTTCCAGTCTGGTTGAGACGTTCAGGGAGACAGGGAGGTCACAGGCAGTGGAGGTGAGAAAGAATACAGAGGCACTAGAGACAAGGCAGAGGTAGAATTAAGGGACTTAGCCATATGAGCAGGTGACTGTAGATTTGCGTCACTTTGAATTTATTTATTTTATTATTTATTTGAGACAGAGTCTCACTCTTGTCACCCAGACTGGAGTGCAGTGGCATGATCTTGGCTCACTGCAACTTAAGCATTTGGGTTCAGGTGATTCTCCTACCTCAGCCTCCCGAACAGCTAGGATTACAGGCACATGCCACCACACCTGGCTAATTTTTGTATTTTTAGTATTTAGTATTTTTGTATTTTTAATACACATTTTCGCCATGTTGGCCTGGTTGGTCTCGAACTCCTGACCTCAGGTAATTCACCTACCTCAGCCTCCCAAAGTATGGGAGTTAGTCACTGTGCCCAGCCGTTCTCTGAATTTATTTCTTTAATATGCTGGAGAAAAAGTATGGATGAACACTAGGAAATGGGATTTTCTTAAACATTTGTTTTACTCTAAGAAGTGGCTGAAAAGCTATTTTCACTTTATGAGCAGAATCATAGTTACACAGCTGGGAAAGACTTCTGGGGAGCATCTGGCCTTGATTACTGAGGCCAAGTAGGAGGCCTGCTGCCACTGTGCTGATCTTGGGTCCTGTCAGTGACCAGGAAGAAGATGCTCTGTGTCTGGCTTGACACCTCCCTTCCCCCAGAGTTTGCTAGCATGTTCTGTTCATCCGGGATGTTTTGCCTGTGGACTGCAGAGGTATCTAGCACATGAACCAGATATCTGGAATGAGCCCTGGGAACCAAAAATTTATGCAAAGCACATTTTATCATCCTGCCAAAGTCAGCAATAACACCTAGAGGTGAGTGGGGGGTGAACAGTGTGCATATTATCAAATAGCACAAAGGGAGTGTTGCAAATATTGTAGGGTTGCCTGCCTTGTTCCTTGTTAGCAAGACCCCAAGTTTTTTTTTTTTTTTTTCAGGAATCTGCCTTCTGCAGGCCAAGCTGTTAATAACCCTAAGCTGTTGTGTGGGTGAGTGCCAAGGATTTGTTGAGGAACAGCCATGTCATGCCATTCCAGCCCTTGAGACTAGGAGGAGATGTCTGCTGGGAACTCCTAGAGAATTAGATAAGAGGAGATGCTTGAAAGGCCCATCTCTTCTGCTAGACTTTACTAGTCTGCATGTAAAAGCTAGCTTTTGACCGTGAGGACAGGGCTGATAATGATGACAAGAGAGGAAGACAGAGGGACATGTCTCTTTAAGTTGCTCAATTAATGCACCCTGAAACTGACCTATCTCAGGACTTGTTATATATGATAGAAGATTACCCTTGAAATTCTCTGTGATTTGCAGCAATACAATTTGCAGATGAAAACTGAGGCTGAGTGAGATGAGGTGACCCCCCGCCACCAAGATTCCACTAGATGTGATGGAGATGTGTTAAGAGTCACACTTAGACTCCAGTCCAAGCCCAGGCTTACTCTTTCTAATTTGCTAAGCACTGGTCTCTGTGCTGAGGCTGGCCACTCTATCCTGGAGGGCTTCAGGCCCATTTCCTCCTCAGAAGGACAGCTTTCAGAAACCATGTGGTACAGTATGAGACCAAGAGTCTTCTGCCTGGAGCTTGTCCTATGGCTGTTTCTGTAGCCATTTTGAGTGCCTTGGGGCTTCTAACCTGGTAGGTGTCTTTTGAGGTGTACTTGGTGAGCCTTCTCTGGCATTTGGTTTTCAAGAGTTCTCTGGTTGTGGGGTATCGAGAATATTTTTAGAGAGGAGCAGAAGGGAGAGGTCTGTACCCCATCCTTGGACTTCGGATCTTCCCCATTGGCCTGATTGGTCTGACTAGGTCATGTGCCCTCGATTGCATCAATCATCATTGCCTACTGGCTTACATAAGGGGCAGGGTGGATAGCTGAATAAAATAGGGGTTCTGTTAGACACCTCCCCCAGGGAACATATGCTTCTGGAAGACAGACTTTGTCTTTGCTCGTGCCCCGTTCCCAGGGACAGAAATGGTGTCTAGTACACACCATAGTAGTCACTCAGTAAATGTTGAAGGAGTACTGAGTGCTGGAAGTTGGTGGTGGAAAAGTGGCTGATGGATAGGCAGCTAACAGTGTCTGTTGCCTTTGGCTAGTAGAGTTGATGTACTGCAAATAAACTTCTTGTTCAAATGGCTGGCTCTTTCTGGTGACTCTGCTGGCAATTCCAAGATGAGGGAAAGCACTCTGTCCAATCCTTACCTAAGGAGTTCATTTATATGATTCTGTCTTCTGGAGCTTTCCATTTTAGGAAAGGAAGTGGATCAAACAGATAGAAAATGGTTTTAAAACACTCCTGGCAAAAAGAAAACCCATTTAGATTAACATATGATGCTCCTAAAAGCACTATCTGCCTCGATGCATTAACGAACCTAGGATAGACCAATTCCCTGGGAGGCTGCCCTGGCAAAAGCCACTATGGTAAAGACCTGACAGAAGGGACAGCAGGCCTAATTTGAGGACCAGGGATAGACCTACGTTGGAGTGACTCCAGGTGTGCTGCATCCTCTAACAGAAGGTCTTACACAGAAAAGACACTTGATAAATTCACTGCTGGTTTTTTTGTTTTTTTTTTTTGTTTTTTGAGACGGAGTCTTACTCTGTCGCCAGGTAGGAGTACAGTGGTGCAATCCTGGCTCATTGCAACCTCCACCTCCCGGATTAAAGCAATTCTTCTGCCTCCCCTCCTGAGTAGCTGGGATATTACAGGTACGCGCCACCACACCCAGCTAATTTTTTTATTTTTAGTAGAGATGGGGTTTCACCATGTTGGTCAGGCTGGTCTTGAACTCCCGTGATCTGCCCACCTAGGCCTCCCAAAGTGCTGGTATTACAGGAGTGAGCCACCGTACCTGGCCAATTCACTGCTGTTTTAAGAGCTGAAAGTAGAGAGAGAGAGAGAGGAGAGAGAGAAAGTGTGTGTGTGTGTGTGTGTGTGTGTGTGTGTGTGTGTGTGTGTGTGTGTGTGTGTGTGTGTGTGTGTGTGTGTGTGTGTGTGTGTGTGTGTGTTTTCAGCTCTTAAAACAGCAGTGAATCAAGGAGCATGCCAGACTCTTGAGCATCCTGTTATGCATCCTGGCCAGTGAGACTGGGATGGGATCTGCTGGCGGTCTCCTGTATATGTGGAGGAGAGGAGATGTGGGAGGAGAGCTTCCTCGTGAGACACACAACCAAATCACAAACAAGAGCCTGTGAATAGGGAAACAGCAGACTTAGAGATGAGGAATGCTGAGGCAGAGGTGGGGGATGGGCGGGTTTAAATGGGATGCTTTGGCAAAGCCTGAGTGAAAGGTAGCATTTGAGCAAAGACCTTGTTGCAGGAGTCAAATTTTGAGCTGGAGATTTTTGCATGCAGGATTATTGGGGAGGGCTCTTGAGATCCACACCAATGAAGGAGTGAGAGAAGCAGGACCATACAGAGGGAGAAGGCAAGCTGTGATGTAAGCACAGTGAAAGCTGCGGCCAGCCCTGTTAGGAGCTCTGGAGCTGGGGAACCCCTTCAGAGTTGTCCCAGATTGGGGTGGAAGATCCAGGCCCTTTACTTCCGTGTCCACAGTCTGGATATAGGCTGTTTTGGGAAGGAGACCTGACCCTGCCAAAGGAGTTCTTCCACTGAGGGTAGATCCTACCTGCAGAAAGACACTGCAGGGAGCTGTCTGGGCTGCCAACACTCCACAGATAGCTGTGGGAGTGTGCTTTAGTTCCTGGAGGCTAGGGACCTGCCATGATACCACAGCATCCACTACAGGCCTGATGGAATGAGGAAGGGGCCATCTGAGGGAAGACCATTCCAGGCAGAAAGAAGAGCCAGAACTTGCCTGGAGGGTTTGAGCAGTAGCAGGGATGTCACTGTGATTGGAGCAAGGCAAGGGCTTAGAGAGGTGGCCAGAGAGTGAATAACAGACTGATTGGGAGAGTCTAGTAGGCTACTAGAATGCCTTGATTCTCGCTGCAAGAGGAGCAGAGGACTACTGTGGTCTGACGTGGCTTTTAGAGGTCTTTCTGACTGCTACAGGGAGACTAGATTGGTTGTGGGGGTAGGTCAGGAGGAGGGAGAAGCTAGGAGACCAGTTGTAACGCAGAGAGATGGTCTGGATAAGGATGGTGATGGCTGTGATGGCAAGAAGTGGTTGGACTAGTGGGGAGAGTGTGTGTGTATGTGTGTGTGTGTGTGTGTGTGTGTGTTCATGTAATACATGTATATGTTTGTTAATATGTATATGTGTGTATTATATACACAAAACACATTATTTTTAGGTATAATTTACATAATAAAAGTCCAGACCTTAAATGTTTATAAAATGTGTTGAATTTTGACAAATTAATGTACTTTGTAACCTGTTCCCTGATAAAGATAAGGAACATTTGCATCTCCCCAGAAAGTTTGGGTTATGGATATGTTGGGAAGGTAGGGTCAACAGGATCAAATATGGGGTATGAGATAAGAGAAAACAGTCTGGGCATGGTGGCTCACACCTGTAATCCCAGCACTTTGGGAGGCCAAGGCAGGCAGATCACTTGAGGTCAGGAGGTTGAGACCAGCCTAGCCAACACGGCAAAACCCCATCTCTACTAAAAATACAAAAATTAGCCTGGTGTGGTGGTGTGTGCCTGTAGTCCCAGCTCCTCAGGAAGCTGAGGCAGGAGAATTGCTTGAACCTGGGAGGGGGAGGCTGCAGTGAGCTGAGGTCGAGTCACTGCACTCCAGCCTGGCTGACAGAACGAGACTCCATCACACACATGCACACGCACATGCACGCATGCACAAAAGAGATAAGAGAAAACAGAAAGATGAGTTCCAGTGTCACGGCAGAGTTGTTGTCTAATGAGATCAGTAAGACTGTGAAAGTCCTTAGGAACAATTTAAAACTACACAAAGGAAAACATATTAAAACTTTTAATGTGGTCTTTCAGACCATTTGGGAAAAAAACAGCCGAGTGACTATGATTTTAGACAACACATTTAGTGTGTGTACATTATACAAGTGTCTGAATTTTTTTTTTTTTTTTAGTTTTTTTAGTTAAGTGTCTGAATTTTTTTAAGACTTTAGCCAAATCCCCATCAGTCACCAAAGCAAATCCAGTGTTTTTGATGTAGCCTCCCTTACAGACCTTGCATTGTACAGATAACTGGAATAGCTAAAATGTCTCTGTGCATTTATTTTATTTTATTTTTGAGACAGAGTTTTGCTCTTGTTGCCCAGGCTGGAGCGCAGTGGCGCAACCTTGGCTCACTGCAATCTCTGCCTCTGGAGTTCAAGTGATTCTCCTGCCTCAGCCTTCCGAGTAGCTGGGATTACAGGCATGTGCTCCACGCCCAGCTAGTTTTTTGTATTTTTAGTAAAGATGGAGTTTCACCGTGTTGGCCAGGCTGGTCTTGAACTCCTGACCTCAGGTGATCCACCTGCCTCTGCCTCCCAAAGTCCTGGGATTACAGGCATGAGTTACCGTGCTCAGCCTGCTGTGCATTTTTCACTTAATTAGTCTTGTAGATTTGTTGTCTTCTTAATTGCAGTTTTTGTTGAGCTAACAGATTTTCCCCCTGCGGAAATGTAGCTTTTAATTTTCTAATGGAAGTAAGTGGAAGGGACTAGAATTTTAGGAGTACATTTTGCAGATAACTTTTTGTTGTTAAATTTAGGGAATATAAGTGCTGTTTTGTTACATGGCTATATTGCTTAGTGGTGAAGTTTTGGGCTTTTAGTGTAACCATCACCTGAATAATATACATTGTACCCTTGCAGATAACTTTTAAGAGACAAGGTCTTACTTTGTCACCAGGATGGAGTGGCATGACCATAGTTCACTGCAGCCTTGAACCCTTGGGCTCAAGCAATCCTCCTGTGCAAATAGCTTTTAGGGAATACCCCTGTTCTGCAATATGAAAGGGGAAAGAAGTATAAAGAAACAGAAATGCCTTTTATCAAAACTTTTTTCGTTTTTGTATTTTGTGTGTGTGGGGGGGGGGGGGCCGGTTTTTTTTTTTTTTTTTTTTTTAAAAAGTTTATTTATTTTGACCACCCCCCAGTGAACTGGTGCAAAAACCCAAAAAACAACCCAAAACAACCCACGCACAAAAAAAAAAC
>CAUYQU010077042.1:0-10452 GCA_963574635.1 Cheracebus regulus
CATATGCTTACTATATAATCTTGTAGTTCCATTCTTTAGGTATTTGCCAAGAGAAATGAAAGCATATACTCACACAGACTTATATGTAAATCATCCCAGTATCTTTATTCACAATAGTTGAACACTGGAAACAATCCAGATACCCCATTACTGGGTGAATGAATAAACAAATTAGGTAATATCAATACAATGGAAGGCTACTGTGACATTAACAGGAACAAACCACAGATAGATGCAACAACATGGATGAACCTAAAAATACTATGCTGAGTGGAAGAAGCCAGACACAAGTGAGTACATACTGTAAAATATTTATACGAAACTTTAAGAGAAAAATCTAATCCATAGCAAATGAAAGCACATCGGTGGTTACCTAAGGCCAAGGAGGGGATGGTATGGGCACAAAGGAATCTTTGGGGAGGTGGGAGTATTCTACAGATGATACTTATGAGAAAGGGCAGAAAGGGCTGTCACCAGATAGTAGACATCTCACAAGAGCACTGGTTACAACACTGTGGTCCTGTAATACTCTAAGAAGTACTAGGTATCAAAGAAAATATGGATTGCACCTCTGGAGCTCTTGATTCTGAATTATCAACCACATTTTGAGAACCAAAACAGTGTATTCAAGAGGAGAGTCAGGTTTCAGTTAAGACCAAAAGGGGGATACACATTCAGATAACAGGTTGAGAATATAGACTCCCCAGTCATAGAGTAGCAGAATTAGACAGTAAGAAGAGTTTGCAATAAAGAGTTTATGAGGGTATGGGTGATAGGGTCAGATAGGACTTTGTAAAACAGAATTAAGCATGACTGAAAGTGAATTAACAAATAGCTTTGCCCTTGTAGTGGTGTGTGGTGTCTGAGGTAAACAGATATATGAAATGTAATTTATTCTGATTATCTCCTAGGAAGAGAATGGGTACTCATTTTGAATGCTATGGTCTGAAATATCTAAATTTTTTATCCTTAAGACCTAACTCTGTATAAGGCACAAAACAGGCAGTTAGTAATGCTGGAGAAAAGAATATAATCAAAGCTACATTAATAATAATAATAGATTTAATAATTACTGTAAGAAAAGTACAATACTAACTCTGATGGGAGCAAACGTGGTACAGTGGGCTAGTGGCGGTGCCTGAGAATTAAAGTCCTTTCCACTCATCACAGAGACACATGTCATGAAGTAAGTGCACTAGAAGTGCTCAAAGGAGGCTAGGGAGGACAGTCAGTTCTACCTGAGCCTTTTCAGAAATGTTTTCTAGTCTTGAAAGAGAAGCACTGGTGACAGACTGAATATCTTTTAAAATGCCAAGAATCTCTTTGTCCATCCATGAAGTGTACCAAAGGCTTGATTGAGGGCCCTACCAGCTCTGACTAGCTAAGAGTTTTCCATAAGTTGATAGTTTTAATTAAGCCCTAGAGACTAGAGCTCTAAAAATCTCTACTGAGACATGGCACAGAAACACTTATGTCACAATACAGTTCTCTTCATCTAAGCACTAGCAGCACACTTCTATGAATGTGTCAGAGTGGACAACTGCATTTGCTACTAACCATTAATGAGGTAGCTTATTTCTCCCATTAAGTAACTCCTTGCTCAGTAGGTTTCCAAGGCCTGGATCCATTCTCACAGATTACCAGGTTACAGATTCAGATAGTTTGTTAATAAGTATTAGTTATGTGGCTGATTCCTTACATGGCTTAAAATGTGTTTTGGTTAATCAGCCTTGATGACTCCCTGCCTAGTTTGTGCAAAAGTACTCCTTTAGGATATTTCTGGTGAAATTGTACTGAGTCTTTTCCAGTCTGGATTTTCATTTATATAGAAAACATATAAGTAAGGTGCTACAGCAGATCAAGATAGAAGAGGAAGCCCCACAGGCATCAGCACACATGGCTGACCCTTTGGGTAAAGTTAATGGAGGCAGTGCCTTCTCTGTTTGCTTTCGTATATAGCATCTTTCACCCGATTAGGACTTCATTCCATGCCCCACTTGACCCAGGCTAAGGAGGCTCACTTTCTCCATCCTCTTCACCATGCCAACATTCAGAAAGACAGTCTGACCATTTCCCCTTCCTCCAGTTTGAATGGCTTTGTACATCTACTGCTTTATCAAAATCCTGGGGGACAGAGACAGTAGGGAATATTCATAAATGAGCAAAACGGAGTCACAGAGAGAATAAAGAAATTCCCTAAGATACAAAGCAAGTAAGTGGCAGCACTCAGAACATCTAACTTCTAGTATAGTAGTCATTGAGACTAGAATAACATTGCTAGCAATTGTAAAATTATTATGATATATTGTCAACAATGTGATTATACTTATACTACTATGATTAATTACATAGTTATGACAACACTATTATTCTAACAACAGTAAAAATAATAGTCATGTTAATTACAGAAGCTACTATTTATGGAATGATTACTCTGTGTCATTCCATATATATATATATATATATATGTATATATATATATATAGATAGGTAGATAGAGTCTATAGCATATCAGACACATTATATATATATATATATGTAAAGACAGAGAGAGAGAGAGAATCTATAGCATATCATACATATTATATATATATACATATATATATGTATATATATATAGTTCCAACAAATATCTGTATTATCTGGTGTTATCACTCCCCTTTTACACATGATAAAACTGAGTCTGTCTGGGGTAGAACACTTTATTTAAGGTCATATTACTAGTAAGTTCATTCTGACTCTAAAGTTTATACCATTAATCACAATTTTATATATATATCTCACATGCATATCCAAAATATGAAAATATTAGGAAAAAACATAAAGTAGAATTTAAGGTAAATAAATTCTTGAATTTAGAATAACACTCCCCCACCAAAAGAATTAATTGATCTAAAGACAAGCTTGGATTTGGCAAAAACTCACAAGAAACAGATTTTGGAATAGTTTCCATTGCCCAGTAGGGACCTAGGGTGTGATGCAGCTATAGAACCACTTTCCACAATAGTTTGCTGTATTATCAGAAGAGTGCCCAAAATTAAGGAAGTAATCATCCTACTGAATTCAGACCATGTCCTGAGTCTTGGGCTCAGTTCTGGGCTATTCAGAAGAAAATTGCAAGGATAGGGAAGGAAGGAAACAAGAAAAGGAGTTCATGAGGTGAACATGAATCTCCATGTTCATTCTGAATATGAGTAGTTTTGCCAGAAACTATAGCCCTTTTCAGGTCTCTGAAGGCCTGTTCTGGAGAGTAAGGAGCAGATGTTTTTTTCTTGCATGGCCACAGAAGAAACTCCAAGATCGGTCTGTGGGCCAGTAGCTAAAAGAAGGCAGGTTTCAGCTCATAAGCTAGTTTTGTCTAATTAAAATGCTCTCTTACAGTAAAATGGACTACCTGCTCCTCAATGGAAATGTTTAAGCAGAAGCTAGAGGACAACTATTAAAAGTACTCCATTGCAGATGCCCGTTCTTCTGCCAATTGGGATGGGCTGTTTACTAGGTGGGCCCATCAGATTTGATTGTCTGGTTTTTTAATTATTATTATTATTATTTTAAAGGGGCCATTTTGAGTGGGGTAAAGCTTCTCCTTTCAAATAGGAAATGAGTAATTTCATCAAATAAGCTCTCAATATCTTCCAGTTGCAACTGGCTCTTATCTTTTCTCTCCTCAGGTGTCACCACTGTGCTTACCATGACCACCTTGAGTATCAGTGCCAGAAATTCTTTACCTAAAGTGGCATATGCGACGGCCATGGACTGGTTCATAGCCGTCTGTTATGCCTTTGTATTTTCTGCACTGATTGAATTTGCCACCGTCAACTATTTCACTAAGCGGAGTTGGGCGTGGGAAGGCAAGAAGGTTCCAGAGGCCCTGGAGATGAAGGTGAGATATAGCAAAAGAGGAACTGAGAAGCACCCCCTGAGAGACCTGTATTGGGACCAGGAGTGGGCAGCCTATAGCCTGCAGGAACTGGCAGGGCTATGTGCTATTCACTGGGGTCATCAATCCAATTCTCAACTGGAGTGTTTCTTGGCAACCTGGCATGTAATCCAAGGGGAAAGAAAAGAGGGCATATATCATGGAGGGTTGATGTCTTGTGAAGGATCAAACCTAAATGTGATGCTGCTAGATTCAAAGGGGACCCATTGGTACTTACAAAGTCACCCAGAGGCTTGGACTCTATCTTCATCCCAGAAAACAATCTGTAGGGCCACCTCTGCCCCTCTTTCCAGTATATTCAAATTATATCAAAACAAAATGATCATCTTTCCTTCTGTGTCTGCTTATTTTGTACTCTGTACCTGGACTGCTCTTTGTTTTTCCCCTGCTTGCTAAAGACCTACTCTTCTTCAAGAAATGAAATGCTACTTTCTCCATAGAGCTTTTCTTAAATCATTCACAGATTTATCTTTTCTTGAGGCATGGGTGCCCTGATATTAAAATAATTTATTCATATTAGTTTTTGTCTTCCTCTCACTAGACTGTGAACATCTTGAGGGTAGGGGTTTGTCTCCATCTTATTTCTAGCTTGCCAACATCCTTGCATAGCATCTAACTCACAGCAAAAGCTGAATAAATGTTGATTGGATTGGTGGATTGATGGGAAGGAAGAAGAAAAATTGAAAACACTAAACCAGCTAAATTGATAGAAATAAAACATGAATACAGTGAAATCAAGATTGTTGTCCCTGGCTGCTTTAAATAAGTTCAGGTTGCTAGATCTAGGTGAAGATATCCAAATATGCTAAGATGAACTGGCAAATGAGATCTCAGGACCATCTTGGTACCATTCAAATAATCATGGAGAAGAAAAATGATAATTATTTTTTCAAATTAGGAGAAAATATGTATTGTATAGAGTATAGATTGGAGAGTTGGCAAAATTTGTAAATAATTTTAACTACTTATTTAGATAAAATTTATTAACTCCTTGCTATAAATTATGAAGAAATAAGTGTAGTTCTACTTCCTTAATTTACTCTACAATAAGAATTTTTTGGTTGGCTTTATTGTACTTAATCTAGTTGTTACCTTTTTACCCTTAAAATATATTTCTCTATAACTTGGTTTATCAGCTAGGAACAGGGTCTGATAGCCCCTCACCCACTATGAATATAAGGAAATCAGTACAGGCTCACTCCTACTGCTCCTTCTTTCTACCAGTTCCTGTCATCTCCTAACTTCTATTTGCTATACTACAATTTCTGCATTATTGTTTTATAAAACTTATATCCTTCCATGCAATTGTAAATCCTTTAATTGTTTAGTCATAGTTCTGTATTTAAATTTGTTCTTTTCTTAAAATAGTCCTTTTATCTGTTGTTTCTATTCATTGTATAGTTACACCAATTCTTTTTTTTTTTTAACTTTTGTTTTAAATTCAGGGGTACAAGTGCAGGTTTGTTACATGGGTAAACTTGTGTAATGGGGGTTTGCTGTATGCTGTACAGATTATTTTATCACCGAAGTATTAAGCATAGTATCCATTCATTATTTTTAATGATTCTCTCCCTCCTTCTTCCCCCCACCTTCCCAAAGGCCCCAGTATGTGTTGTTTCCCTCTATGTGTCTGTGTGATCTCATCATTTAGCTACCTTCTAGAAGTTTCTTTAAGACGGTCTCGTGAGAACCATATTTTCTTCTTTTTGAATATATAAAAGCATCTGTCTATTGTGTTTATACTTGAATAATAGTTGGGCTATTGTACAATCCATGGGTCACATTCTGTTTTTCTGATGACTCCGTTAAGATATTGCTTGCAATACTCAATTCTGGCATTGAATATTGCTATCCAGAAATCTAAAGCCCAGCTTGAGAATTTATTACAACTTAGGGGATTTTTTTTTATGATCAAGGAGCCGACATTATTGTGTTTTTGTATTTGGGAAGTCCAGTAATTTTACAAGGATATATCCTGGTCAATTTGTGTACTTTTTTCATTAGACACCATATTGCCTTTTATGACTATAGATTCATGGCCCCCTATGATTCAAGAAAGCTTTCCTAAAACTCTTTTATTTGTTCTATTTTTTCTCCAGTGGCACAGACTATACATATCACAGAGCTTTTTTATTTCCCATATTCACAATTTCTTCTCTAATGCTTTTTCACTGTGTTATTTTTCGTTTCATTTTTGCTCACTTTTATCAAGTGTATCTTCCCTGTCCCTGACCATTTTCAGCAATCCTTATTCACCTTCATTTGTATGGCAGTATTATTTTCTTTACATTTATTTTATCATATTTGCTGACTTATTTTTCAGGTGTTCTCTTTTTTTGTGTATTCTTCAAAAATCCTTTATTATTCATATTCTTCCTTTTGCAACAAAGTTTGTATTAGTACCATGATAATTTGTCTTCAATTATTACTTGAGGTTGTATTAGAGAAGTTTTTTACTACCCTTGTTATGTATGGAAGTATCATTTTGGGGAGCAACTAAGAGAGTGAGCAGGATAGTCATGTGTAGCTGAGAAAAAGTAGTAGAGAGTAGTTTGAACATCATTTATTGTCTATATAATCTCTTATGAGTACTCTTCCCTGTAGTTGTGATTCTGCTTCTGACTAGTAAGTAGTTTCTCTTGTTCACAGGAAATCCCTCTATATTGATACAGGTGTCTATGTGTATGCTTTTGTGTGTGTTTGTGTGTGTGCTTGTTTAGGTGTATTTGTGCATAGTGTTATATTCTTTAATTTTCCAATCTGTCTTCTCTGCCCTATGTGGTAGTCAGAGTTCTAGGATGTTCTCACTACCAGCTTGAAAACTGATTTTATTTCAAGACAGAGATTGTTTCTTTCCTTCATCAGATCATGCCACACACTTTTGGGACACTATCCTTGACCTGAAATCTAGAGCAGCAGGTATCCTCAGTGTCATCTTCACCTTGATCTGATTTTCACTGTACTTTGGAACCCTTACTTTATGAGATTAAGATTATAAAAGCTTTTTTTTTTTTTTTGCATTTTAGGTTTTGAGGTACATGTGAAGAGCATCTCCCCTGCTAGAAACTCCAAACAAAGATTATAAAAGCTTTTAAGTTACATCAAAGATAGAGTTTTGCTTTTTTATTTCTCGTCCTATTGTTTTTGGTTGGTTCCAGACAGGAAAAGTGAACAAAGATATTCTTACTCTGACATATTAAACTGAAAGGTTCCTAAAATATATTATTAAACAGATATTTTAGGAGCAGTTAGCAGCAATCGGTTATATACAGCTTGAATTCACTAATAAGGAATTATGTCAAACTAACCTCATGAGCATTTATCAGAAGTTTATTGAAGTACTGGACTAGAAAACATCATAGATTTTAATAAAACTTTTGACTAGCTTTTTAAAAAATATACCTCCATGAAGAAAAGGAAGCAGGTTGGATGTGGTGGCTCACAAAGCAGGTGATTGGTTTAGCTCAGGAATCTGAGACCAGCCTAGGCAACATGATAAAACCCCATCTCTACAAAAAAGAAAAATTAATAATTATTCAGGGATGGTTACACATACTTGTAGTCCTAGCTAATCAGGAGGCTGAGGTGGGAGGATCATCTGAGCTTGGGAGGTCCTGACTGCAGTGAGCCAAGATGGCACCACTGCACTCCAGCCTAGGTGACAGAATGAGACACTGTCAAGAAAAAGAGAGAGAGAGAGAGAGAGAGAATGAAAGAGAGAAAGAAAGAAGAAAGGAAGGAAGGAAGGAAGGAAGGAAGGAAGGAAGGAAGGAAGGAAGGAAGGAAGGAAAGGAGGCAGTTGAAAAAAATAGTGCAATTAGGCTGATGTAGTTGGTTGACCAATTCAAATCAGATAGAATTGACTGATGCTTCTGGGTGTGGTAGCTCACACCTGTAATCCCAACACTTTGGGAGACCAAGGCAGGCAGATCACTTGAGGTTAGGAGTTCAAGACCAGCCTGGCCAACATGGTGAAACTCCATCTCTACAAAAATACAAAAAAATTATCTGGGCATGGTGGCACGCTACTTGGGAGGCTGAGACAAGAGGAGAATCACTTGAACCCAGGAAGCAGAGGTTGCAGTGAGCCGAGATTACGTCACTGCACTCCAGCCTGGGAAACAGAGAGAGACTCTATCTCTAAATAAATAAATAAATAAATAGACTGATGGACTGACAGACATCAAAGTGAATGGAGGTCCCTGGGGATACACTACAGGACTTTGTCTTTGACCCTGCTCTTTCCAATGTTGTTATTAATGACTCAAATTAAGATATGTAAGGTAAAAGACTCAAATTTATAAATTGGTATTAATGAATATTGGTTGGGGAATGAGTATTTTCTGAATTAGGAATCAAAAAGGATTTCTAAATTTTAAAGGACAAGCTTAAATTAAAATATTAGCATTTGCTAAATGAAATATAAATTCTTACACATAGATTCAAAAAATAGATCTGGGTTAAAAATAATTAAACATTAAAATAAAATGCTAGGATATGAAGAAAGTACAAATCCAATGTAAGCCTACTTTGTGGTACAACTCTTAAAAAGCCCAATTTGATTTGGATCTGAGTTAAGAGTCACCTAAAACCACTGAAGTGATAAGCCCTTTTGATTATGTACTGGATGGCCCATGTTTAGAGTACACTGTTTCAGTTTGGTTACTATACTGTAAGAGAGACAAATGCCTCAGGGGGATGATTATTGCTATTTTCAGATATCTGAAAGGCTTCCATGAATGTTTTATAAAAAATGAGACAGATTTTTTTTTATGACCAGCAAGAGGTGTAGAAGTGGTCTGAAGACAGACAGAGGACTCAAATAGATTTTTAGAAACTCTACAGCTAGATGTCAAAAATAATGACCATTTCTCCATTTAAAAAGTGCTAAAATTTTAAAAAGAGAGAACAAACAATATTATAAAACTGTCTTGCAAAGATAGTGATCTCAGTCTTCCTTTTTAGTCTCTCTCTATGGTCAATCTATTTAAGTTATCTCAAGAAGCATATTATGAGAATTTAAAAAAACATATGGAATGCATAAGAATGGATCTCTAATGTGCAGGTGCTATGCTTTGTCTGCATTGCTACAATGTAGAGTAACTAATAGTGAGATCAACAGAAAAAATTTGAGGTGCATTGGAAGTGAAAATATCAGAATTTAATAGTAACTTGGTTTCTTTTTTCTTCAATTAGAGAGACATATTAAACCTTTTTGCTTCATAAAGCTAGAATGAGTAAGCACAAAACAGTTTTAAAATAATATAACTGATTTTAAAATTTATTTGTCATCTGTATTATGATCAGGCATTAAATAAAATGTGAGAGGAAACATTATAAAGGAGAAAAGGAATATATGGAAATAAAACCTCATTTTCAAAGAAAGATACATGTCTACCCTGTAATTGCACTCTAGAAAATAGATGAACTGTGGAGTTTTGATGATCAATGACATGTTTTTATCACTGCTTCCTCTAAAGATTCAGACGAAATGAGAGTAAATGAATAAAACAGGCAGGTATAAAACCACAAGTACCAGGTGAGCTGGACGAGGGATGTCAGTCAGACAAGAGATATTAACACATCTATAGAATAATGAACATGGATGGAGGGTAAAATAACCAATTTATCAAACTGCAGTAAGACATAACTCTGAAGAAATTCAGTGTTCAAAAGAGCTACATACAATAGAGAATGAAGCCAAAGACTGTGTACAGAGTACTCAAAACTCCAGAGACTGCTCAATATGTGAACTCTATTCAGCCAGATGTATACTCTCCTGGAAAAACAGCACAGTTGCTCTTCTAAAGAAGCTGAGTATCCCTAGAGGAAAGTTGTTGCATATTGACATTTTGAAGTAACTCCTCAAAATGACCTACTTTACCTAATCAACCTAAATCACAGTCCACCAGTCAGCAAGCTCAGGTTAGCTACATGAGCAAAGAGACATCTCTTCTGTTGCCAAATAATACTGGGATATCAAAGATCATCAAATAAAAGTTTGCAATGTGAAAGAGAATAGCAAAGATTATAACAAAAGCAAACAGGCAAACAAACCAAAAAGGAACACCTCACCTTGAAGGGAGGGGACAGACATAATATAGTTAATTAAAGAGAATGTAAGAAAAACAAAACATTTACTTCTATAGTAAAAATATCATATTAATAAATTAAGAACAGGATGCTATATAAAAAGAAATTAGAGAAGAAGGAAGAGGTATTGAAATTAAAAAGAATTGCTGAAATAAAAATTTCAATAGAGAAGTAGGAAAAAAAGGAAATCAATCTATAAGTAAGGCATTAAAAAAAGTGAAGGAAAGGTAAGAGACCTATGGATGAAACTGGGAAGTTCATCCAAATTTAAAAAGAAAAATTATATTGAGTATCTTTCCCAAACACAATAGTAAGAAACTAGAAAGACATTAAAAGAGTAATTTTGGAGGATTACTGCAAACAACTCTATACATATAAACCAGTAAACCTGGAAGAAATGCATAAATTCCTGGACACTT